>PVKS010002390.1:0-119180 GCA_004027875.1 Aplodontia rufa | reverse complement strand
CTGTCCCTCTCTCTTTATTTATTTTTTATTTTTTTTAACTTTTTTTTTAAACAACTTTATTTAGCTTTTCACATGGACTCTGTTGATCCAACACTCATTTGTGTACGTGGTGCTGGGGTTTGAACCCGGGTCCTAGTGCTTGCCAGGCAAGCGCCGAAACCACTGAGCCACCGCTCCAGCCCTGTCCCTCTCTCTTTAAAAGAAAAAAAAAGAGTATAGAAAAAATTTTTGTTTTGTTTTAGAGAGAGGGACAGTGAGAAAGAGAGAAACAATCTTTAGTTTTCCATGTGACTTTCTTTGCTCGGACACTTTGCTGTGTACATGGTGTTGGGGTTCAAACTTGCGTCTTTGTGCATGCCAGGCAAGCACTGCAACTGCTGGCAGCCCTTGTGGAAATATTTCATTTTCCTTTTCATCCTCTTAGTAATAGCAATATGCTTTTCTTTTCTTTTTCTTTCTTTCTTTCTTCTTTTTTTTTTTTTTGAGAAAAAGGAAAAATAACTTTGCTTTGTTAGCAAAGGAGAAACACATGGGACTACTGTCCCAAACACTGCTTCTCAGCAATACGCTTTTATGACAGAATATAAATGGACTCCTAAGGACGATTGATTTTCAAAGTTCAGAGGAAGCATGCGAGCACTTTAAAAGTGCTTACAGAGTTCCACTTTTAGTAGGATGGCGTTACTAACCATTACTCCAGTCAGAAACTAGAAAAACCAGATAAAATACAAAAAAATAAGTCTATTAAGTCTCAGAGAGCTGGGGATGTAGCTCAAGGGCAAAGTATATGCTCAACATGCACAAGCCCGGGGTTCAAGCCTTAGCACCAAAACAAGAAAAAATATATATTATCTACATATCCATATCTCTATATAGTCTCAGCTGCTGTAGTAAGGAGGACCTGAGATTCTAGAGTAGGGATAATCACAGAGACGCAAACTGACAGTGCAGCAGACTTCTCCCTGGGGCATCTGCTGATTCTGGATTTGAACAGGAGGCTAACAATCCAAGCAATGCCCAGAGGGTAGAAGTTGGTGACCAGAGAAGCCAACAGAGCTGAACACTCTCATAACACTGGAGGAACAAAACTGGGAACTTGAGGAGCCTTAAAATCGTAACATTTTTGGCTTAAGATATTTACCAAATTGTGACGTTGTACAGGGCCGGAGGCTATAACAAACTAAGACTCAAACTCTGAAAAGCAGAGAAGTTTTGACTGACAGAGCTGCTGATTAGAATTCAGCATCCACCAGGGTTAGGGTGAATCCACAGGGTTTTCAGCTGATTGCTCGGGGGCTCCTTACGAGAAACAGAATTAAACAAGAGATTAAGGGGGCTGGAGAAGTGGCTCAGAGGTTACGGTGCTTGCTTGGCATGGGCAAGGACACGGTTCGAACCCCAGCACCGAGTCAACAATGAAGTGTCAGTGACGAAAGCCACATGAAAAGCTAAATAAAATTGATTCTCTCTCTCTCTCTCTCACTCTCTCTAAAAAATGAAAATAAAAAGCAGATGAAGACTTATCAAAAGGACAGTGCTGACGCAGAGCAGTGGCACATGCCTGTAATCCCAGTGACTTGGGAGGATGAGGTGAGGAAATTGCAAGTTTGAGGCCAGACTGGGCAACTAAATGAAATCCTATCTCAAAATAAAAGATAAAAAGGGCTGGGGATGTTGCTGATTGGGTTCAGTCTCCAGCGTCAGGGGTTGGGGGAACAAAACTAAAACTAAACCGGAGGAGAAGGCGAAGCATTGCGTTGTTTTCTCAAGTCATGTAGACCCTGATTAGACTAAGGTGACCATTCTGTCCTCCTGACACAGAAAATGGTAGAAGAAAAGACAAGCCAACAGCGTACATTGTTACGCATAATTTCTGCATTTAATGAAAATTCCCAACATGCCAAGTGATAAGGCCAGATTATATAAAACCAAAGAAAAATAGAAACTAGAAACAGTGATGCAAGTGTTGGAAGAGGCAGGAAAGCAGTTAACTAGGATGAGCTGCTCAAGAAAGTACAGGAAAATATGAAGAAAACAGTATTTGAACTACACTTATGGGGGCTGGAGCAGTGGCTCAGCGGTTAGCGGTTAGGGCACTTGCCTGGCATGCACGAGGACGCAGGTTCAAACCCCAGCACTACTTACACAACGAAGTTTCAGAGCAACAAAAGCCACATGAAAAAGCAAATAAAACTGATTGTCTTTCTCTCTCTTTAAAAATTAAATAAACTGCACTTAGGACTGCGTCTTGTAATGGCTGAGTTGGAGCCTATGGCAGTGGCTTCTGCACTTACAACTGTAAAATCTGGACATAACACCTCAAAGGGAAGGGAAGGGAGGCACGAGGGAGTCTGCAAACGGAAGAAGGGGTTGATCCTTTTGTGGATCGTAAGCGGGGTGACTGGGTTTTCTCCTCCTTGTGGAAGATGCGCCTCCCTCAAACCTTGTGACAGGCACATTTTCCATTGATGGGGGCGGGAAAAAGAAAAGGAGAAAAACGCTGAAAATGTTCCCTGTGTCTGCTGCTTGCACCTTGGCATCAGGCAAAGCTGACAGCTGCGGGAGTTAGGTAGGAATGGGCAGGAACCGGAGAACGGAGGAGACCGTGAAAGGGCCCCTGTCCAGCGGAGGACTCGGTAGCCATGGTGCGCCGACCCATCCTGCAAGGAGTGAGCCGTTAAGCCCAGATCCCGCCTCCCCGGTGCACGCATCTGGGTGGGTGAGCAAGCGAGAGCAAACCCACACCCTGAACCTGCGGCCCGCTTGACGGCACGCGTCCTCTTCCGCAGGGCACACATCCTGTTTTCAAGCCGCACCAGGGTCGGTTGACGGCGAAAAGGGCTTCCCCGGGTGGCGCTGGACCTGAACGCAAAAGGACCCGAGAGCGCAGACGCGGGTGCGCAGATTTACCACCCGGGCGCTAGCGCCGGGCTCCAGGCGCAGGGCGCCCGCTGCACCAGCCCTGGGAAAGGAGCGGCTGACGGTGGCGCTGAGGTTTGGAGTCACCCTGAGATCACACCCACTATTCCAATAAAAGCCCAAAGCCCAACCATTTCCGGCCTCTTAGCGATCTGCCGGCCTCGTCTTCGACGTGGGCCTTCACTAAGTGCTCCGTGCTGTCCTGCGCCTGGGTAGTTACACCCAAGAACCGAGCACCCCTCGGCTCGCTGCTCCAGACACCCTGCCGCTGAGAGCTGTGGATGACCGCAGCACAGAGTCCTGAGTCGGGCCCCAGGAGTCAGCGGAAAGTCGGGAAAGAGCCGGACGGGGAAATTCCCAGGGTGTACCTGCTTTCAAAGCTCTGAACTACGCACGCGTGATTCACACGCAGAGCAGCCCCTTTAAAGGCAAGAGATCTAGGCGGGGGTGTAGCTCAATGTAGAGGATTTGGTACGTGCGAGGCCCTGGGTTCAATCCCCAGAGTGGCAAAAGGAATAATGGAACAGGAAATGTAAGCTTGGTTTGCAGTGCTACCCAGCCAAAGTAATTGCTCTGATGAAATTTCAGAGGAAACATAACAGACACTAGAGGCCCTCCAACTGAACATTCAAAACTGTCACTACTGTGCTGGCTCCGCAGCACATATCCAAAACTGTCACTAGCTGAGATATTGAGATAATCTCAGATACGGAATGGATAAACAAGGATCTTAAACTGTCTGTGGAAAGATGTTGTCATTGACCAAAGACAGGCAACCTCAAGCAAGAAACAAGTTATTTTTTTAAAGCAGATTTTAAAAGTTGCTGGATTTAGGGCTAGAGTGGTGGCTCGGTGGTTATGGAGCTTGCTTGGCATGCGTGAGGATCCAGGTTCAAACCCCAGAACCTCGTACACAATGAAGTGTTGGAACAATGAAAGCCATATGAAGGGGCTGGAGCGGTGTCTCAGTGGTTGCGGTGCTTGCCCGGCATGCACAAGTACACAGGTTCAAACCCCAGCAACCCATGTATACAACTGAGTGTTGGAGCAATGAAGGCCATGTGAAAAACTCAATAAAAAATAGACTCTCTCTCTCCCTGTCCTTCTTTAAAAAAAAAAAAAAAAAAAAGCCATGTGAAAACTAAATAAAATTGATCTTTCTCTTTTCCTCTCTCTCTCTCTCTCTCATTGTCCCTCTCTCTTAAAAAAAAGTTGCTGGATTTAGCAGCAAAAGGGGAGATACACTAATGATCAATGAACTAGAAGGCAGACCAACAGAAATTATCCGAGCAGTACAGAGAGACAAGAAAAGCAACCCAGCATCATTCGCAACAACAACTGCACCTTTCTCAGGGACCAGGTGGATAATATCAAACAGCCTGACATACGTCACTGAAGTCCTAGGAGGCAAAGGAAAGATGAGAGCAGAAAAAAATATTTAAAGAAGTAACAGCCAAATATTTTCCAAATTTGGTGAAAGAAATTTACAGATGTGAGATATGCAATAAACACAATTTGATAAACACACAGAAAAAGGCCATATCTGGGCACATCTAGTTGAGCCATTGAAAACCAGAGATGGACAGCAAATCTGTTTGTTTTTGGTGCCGGTGATCCAAACACAGGACCTCCAGCATGCTATACTACTAACCTACAACCCTAGCCCCAAAACTAATTTTTTTTTTTTTTAGAAAGAGAGAATCAACTTTATTTAGTTTTTCATCTGACCTTTGTTTCTCTGACACTTAGTTGTGTATGTGGTGCTGGAATTTGAACCCAGGTCCTTGCACATGCCAGGCAAGTGTCATACCACTGAGCCACAACTCCAGTCCTCAAGAACAAATTGTGTATGTGTGTGGTACTGAGGACTGAACCCAGAGGAGCTTATCCACTGAGGCACATCCTCCAGCCCTTTGTATTTTTATTTTGAGACAGGGTCTCATTAAATTGTTTAGGGCCTCTCTTAGTTTCAGAGGCTGGCCTCAAACTTGCTACACCTCTTGTCTCAGCCTCCCTCATTGCTGGGAATCCAAGTGTGTACCACCATGCCAACCCAAAAACGAATCTTGAAAGCAGCAAGAGAAAAACCACAAACTACACACACAGAAGAATAGCCTTGAGCTGACTTCTCACTGGAAATTACAGGCCACAGAGAATATAAAACATCTCTAAAATGTTGAATGGAAAAGATACACCTAGAATTCTGCATTCATGAAAAATTCGAGTCAGCATGCACAAGGTCCTGGATTAAATCCTCAATGCTGCAAAACAAACAAACAAGAACAAACACGAAATTCAAGAATGTAGCTGAAATAAAGATGTTTTCATATAAAAGAAATCTAAGAGAATTAGCTGCTGTAGGGATGGAAAATGGGGACAATTCCTTTCCTGTCCCTCACACCAGGTCATGACCTACTCCCCTATAACAAAAAAACAAATTGGCAAGTGAAAAGCAGAGCACTTTTTAAATTGTAGTTTTATGTGACATGGGGACCTTCAGATTAAAGATCCAAGGACCAACGAGTGACTATTTTTATGCTTAAGTTCAGCAAACAGGGACAGCTGGCTACCGATGCGACTGCACAGGGAGGGTCTGAGCTGATGGAAACAGAGGGGAAGCCAAGAGGCCTGTCGGTTCAGATTTTCTCGGTCCTTGGCTTGTAGCATCTCCGCCTCCTGGATACGGGCCAAGAGCTCTCTGGAATGGGGCTCTTGATTTCTTTACAGACAGTTATTATAAAGAAAGGCTGTGGGGGATGGAGGAGGGAAGGCTGAAGGCTAGAAGAATATTTTTAGGCTTTACAGCTGCCTTTGGGGAAAAGGGGTTCTGGTGTCTGTGATCTGCTTTGGGGAACAGAATTTTAGTTTCTATGGCTTATCGTGGGCGAGAATGAGGGGTGAAAGACAGAAAGGGAGGACAAATTGCTTCTAAGGCCTTCATTTTAGATTAACATTTTCTGAACCACAACATCACCAAGACTCCTGTACTATAAGAAACACTAGGGTCTGGAGAGGTGGCTCAGCGTAGAACACTTGCCTGGCATGCACAAGGACTCCAGACCCACATACACAGCTGAGTGTTAGAGAAACAAAACCTGATGAAAAATTAAGATTGATTCTCTCTTTCTCCCTCTCGCTCTCTCTTACACACGAACACACACACACACACACACACACACGCGCGTGCGCGCGCGCACACACAAACAAACAAACAAAACCCTAAAGATTTTCTTTCACTTGAAGGGAAATGATAAAAAAAGTCAGATCCTCAGCAAGGAATGTAGCACACCAGAAATAGTGAGTATTTGGGTAAATATAAAGTTTTTTTTTGGGGGGAGGTCTCCCTGTGTTGCCCAGGCTGGTCTCAAACTTCTGGGCTCAAGTGATCCTATTGCCTCAGCCTCTCAAGCAGCTGACACTATAGGTGTGAGTTACTGCACCCAACTTAAAAGATTATTTTCAATTTTTTAAAAAAATTAATTTATTTTATATACATATACACACACACACAGATAGAAAGAATTACAGTTTTTCAAATACACAGACTATTTACCAATATATACCATAGGCTAGGCCATAAAACAACTCTCAATTAACTTGAATACATTTTTAAAAATTAAGAATTATTTCTTTGACAGTAAAAGAATTGAGTTAGAAAATGATCAGAGGTAGATGATGATTCAGTCTGGGCCAAATCAGGAGACAGAAACCACACAGTAATTGAAACATGGCAAGTTTTTTGTTTTTGTTTTGTTTTGTTTTTGTGGTGCTAGGGATTGAACCCAGGGCCTCAGACATACTAGACAAGCACTCTGCCACTGAACTGCAGCCCCAGATCCACGTGGCAAATTTAATACAAAGAATTATTAAATGATAGCCAGGTACATGCCTGTAATTATAGCTACTCAGGAGGCTGAGACAGGAGGATTGCAAGTTTGAGGTCAGAATGAGCAACTTAGATTCTGACTCAAAATAAAAAATAAAAAAGCCTGGAGATGTAGTATTGGCAGGGGAACACCTGGGTTCAATCCTCAGTTACAGAAGAAGAAAGAAAACACTTTGAGTTTCATTCTGAGGGTGGTGGCAACTTCTGGATGGTTTAGGCAAGGATTTAAACATGATCGAATTTGTTTGAAAAGGTCATTTTGATTTTTTGGCTAGGCCATAGAGGATTTGGCTTAGTAGTAGAGTGCCCTGGGTTCAGTCCTTGGTACCAGGGGAAAATTATTAAATGATGATAAAAGAACTCTAAAGATGTAAAGAGAAGACCAGCCAAGAGCGACATCTGGACAGGGTCCCCAACTCCAGACTGGAGTTCAGACCTCACTCTAGCCCACTGGGTGTCAGAGAAAGGTTTGTCGCTGGTTTGCTCAGGCCATAGCCGAAATACCCCCAGACGCCGGCAGTACCCAGCTGAGGCTGGTGGACAGGTGTGCAGGAAGCATAGGGACATCAGGAGCAAGGCCTGGAGCACAAAGCACCCACATTGGGAGGGGCCAGGAAACGACTCTCCTGGACCCAGGTGAGCTGAGGCTGCTGTGCAGATGCGCAAGGAGTTGGAGGGCACTGAGAGCTTGGAGAGCACGTGTCGTCACGTGCTCTCCAAGCGGAAAGGCTGCTGTGGGGCACCTTGTCCAAGGCTGGAAGCCTTAGGAAAACCATTCCGGGCAGGTGGGGCAGGCGCACAGAGGTAGGTCCTTGCCCCGGATGCGAGGCCTGGGACATGCAGCCTCCTTGACAAGAGGCCATACCAAGGTAAGCACCAGCACCTAGAGCAAGTCTACAAGGTTACCCAGAGCCTGCCTGTGGCACGAAGAGGAGCAGAGCACCACCAGATGTCCCCCAACACGGACATTGCTGATGGATCGCAGAGCAGAAGCGAGGGAAAGCTAACCAGAGCACAGCAGAGGCGGGAAGCGCGCCCCACTCTCCCCGCAGAGTCCCTCCGGTGCCCTCTACTGACCACGTTCAGCACTGCAGTCACTGTAAGAGTGAAGGACGAATGCGCAGCCGAAGGCAAGGTATTGCTAACGCTGCACTAGGAAACCACGAAATATTTACAATTAAACAATACCCTTGTAAAAAATCTATGAACCAAAGAACAAATCATACAGAAAATTATAAAATACCTTGAACTGATAATGAAAATCCAACTTACATCAAAACTTTTGTGATGCACTTTTTATCAGAAAAGAAAAAAAGAAAGCCTGGTGTGGAGGCTCACATTTGTAATTCCCGCTGCTCGGGAGGCCGAAGAAGGAGGATGGCAAGTTTGAGGTCAGCCTCAGCAACTTATTGAGACCCTCAGCAACTCACCAAGACCCTGCCTCAAAGTAGAAAATTAAAAAAAGGCCCAAGGATGTAGCTGAATAGTAAAGCACCTCTGGGTAAATTCCCCAGTACAAAAAACAAAAAGTAGAAAATGTATATATATATGGAATGGCGTTATTTTGAACTTTTTTTCTCTGTCACACACACACAATTTCATGTTTACAAAGTATCATCACTGAATTTCTCCAAATGTTTAAATAAGACATAACAACTATCTTACATACTCTTTTCCAAAGACTATAAAGAGAAACTTTTTCTTTCATTTCATAAAGCAAACCTAAACTTGATACACAACTTGACAAGGTTCTTAAAAGAAAGTAAAATTACAGACCACTCTGTCATGAAGACATATAAAAACCTGGCCAAAATATTAACAAATGAAATCCAGTCTCTCTCTCACACACACACAAACGCATACACACATAATCTGATATCTGTGTCAAGAGCATGAGACTACATCCAGGTTCAACGAATCTCTAGGAGGGGGCTGGAGGAGTGGTTCAGTGGTTATGATGCTTGCCTGACATGCCCGAGGATACAGGTTCAGACCAGCACCTCTTACACAATGAAGTGTCAGAGCAACGAAAGCCACATGAAAAACTAAATAAAATTGATTCTCTCTCTCTCTCTCATTGTCCCTCCCTCTTTACAAAACTCACAGAAAAACTAAATAAAATTGATTCTTCTCTCTCTCTCTCACTGTCCCTCCCTCTTTACAGAACTCACAGGTCTTGACATTCAGTTGTCCTTGAGCTATGGCTTATCACAAGGGAAGAATACAAAGCAAAATCAGCAAAGGGGAAAGGTGCATAGGGCCAAGTCCAGGGGAAAGCAGGTGTGTGTTTCCAAGAGTCCTCTCCCAGTGGAGTCACACAGGGCCTGCTTGATCCTCCAGCAACGTTATTTTTTTTCCAACAATGAGTTCTGACAACACATGTGAAATGCTGTCTACCAGGAGAACTTAGAGGCTCGGTGTCTAAGGTTTTTATTTGGAGCTGATTACCGAGGCACCTTCTGCCTAACTTGTACCAAACTTCCAGACTCCCTGAAGGAAAACAGATGTTCATCATAAGCCACATTCTTTGTACAGTTTAGGCTCAGTGAGCCACTTTGGATTAGTGGGAATCCTTCCAAACTCCAAGTTTGCAAATGCCAGCCAAGAGCCAACCTTGCAAACAGATCTTTCTAGGATAGAAGATAGCAGTATTAGCCTGGTACTGGGCATTGAAGTCTGGGCCTCACTAATGCTAGGCAAGTGCTTACCATTGAGTTACACCTCTAGCTTTTTAAAAAAAATTTTTTTTTTTTTTTTTTTTTTGGTACTGGGGATTGAACCACTAAGCCACATCCTCAGTCCCCTACCTTTTTTTTTTTGACACAAGGTCTCACTAAGCTGCTGAGGCTGGCTTTGAACTCACTATCATTCTGCCTCAGCCTCCTGAGCCATTGAAATTACAGGGGTAGACCACCATACCTAGCTCTTTTTAAAATTTTGAGACAAAGTCTCAAAAGTTGCCCAGGCTGGCCTTCAACTTGAGATCCTCCTGCCACAGCCTCGTGAGTTGCTAAGAAAGGTTACAGGCATGCACCACTATACATAGCTATTTTAACTCTTCCCTGCACAATATCATAATCAACTGGGTTTTTTTTTTTTTCCCAGAAAGGCAGGGCTGGGTATACCCTGGAATAATCGATGTAATCCATTACATTAGCTAACAAAAGGGGAAAATCATAAGGTTATCTCCATAGATACAGAGAAAATGCTCAATAAAATGAATCATAAGTTGTTGAGGACACTAAGGAAATAAGAGATTTTATTAATCTTCTGAGTATCTACAAAAATCCATAGTAAACAATCTATAGTAATGTATTAATGGTGAAATATTAAATGCTCCCCCATATATAGGAATAAACATTTGATCCACAACACAGAAAAGAAGAAAGAAGACGCTATTAAAGATAAAATCCATTGTGGCTGGCGTGGTGGCTCAGCGGTTTCGGCGCTTGCCTGGCAAGCATGAGGACCCGGGTTCAAACCCCAGCACCACGTACACAACTAAGTGTTAGAGCAACTAAGGCCATGTGAAAAACTAAATAAAGTTGTTTCTCCCTTTCTCTGTCTCTCTCTCATTGTCCCTCTCTCTTTAAAAAAAAAAAAGATAAAAATTCATTATCACATTATACTGAGGTCTTTACCAGTGCAATAAGGTAAGAAAAAGAAATTGAAGGTGTAAGGACTGAGAAAGAAGTAATAATTCATTTATTTGCTAATGATGTGATAAGTACATAGCAATCAGTTTATCAAGGTCATTGGATAGTGAGACAAACAGTCTGTCATGGGTCCTAAGAGTCCCTGAAATTCTTGCTGATGGTACTGCACACATGTAATTCAGTAGGTCAAGGCAACTATTTGGCCACAGTGCAATTTCTCCTTCATCAGAGGAAGGGGCTTAGCTTTATTTGTTGCTTATTAAAGAAAAGGTGCTGAGCTCTTGGTCCTGGCTCCTCTGCTGTGGCAAAAACTGTGCATTCTCCCATCTGGGCTCACAGTGCCATTCACAGGACTTGAGGACAAATAAACCAAGCTGTCATGCGAGGGTCCTGTTTGCTGTGCTGAGAGTGATTCAGTTTCACTGCCCACTTCTGTCACCTATGGAATTATGGCATATTCTGACACGGATCAGTGATGTTTATCTTTTTTTCCCCTTTTAGGCAGAGAGAGAGAGAGTCAATTATTTATCTATTCTCTGGTTTTTGTTTTTCTGACACTTAGTTTTATATGTGATGCTGGGGCTTGAACCCGGGTCCTCATGCACACCAGGCAAGTTCTCTACCAGAGCCCTCACTCCAGCCCATGTAATATTTTTCTTAAAGAGCTGGAAGACATTTAAGTCTGGTCTTTGTTGCAACGAGTTAACATTTTTTTTTTCTCTTTTTCTTTTTAAAGAGAGGGACAGAGAGAGAGAGAGAATCAATTTTATTGTTCTTCACGTGACTTTTGTTGCTCCGACACTTCATTGTGCACCTGGTGCTGGGATTCGAAACTGCATCCTCGGGCATGCCAAGCAAGGACCATAACTGAGGAGCCACTACTCCAGCCCCAATAACTAGTTAACTTTTCATGATAGCATGCAACAGCAAAACCCAAAATGTAAATGTTTGTGTATGGCAACATTCTGCCCTAGAACTTTATTTACAAAACAAGCAACTGACCCTCCTTCCTTCCATCTGAGGTTCAGAATAGGAACTAGTCTAATATCTTCTGTCTAATAAATAATGAATGGAGGTGGAAGATCTGAAGTCCTTTCCACCTTATCACCTTGCTAGAGGGACCCTTAAAAACTGGAGCATGCTTAGGAAAACCACCTAAGAGACTGGAGGGTGGGAATATGGGGGAATCATCTCAGAAGGAGATCTCTGTTCTCCACGAGATAAGAGGTTCTTCTGGGGGAAACAGCAACATGGGGAACCCAAGCTGGGCATCCATGACATGGCATTAGCCCTGGAGAACTAAGTATATATACATTTGTTCTTGAATGTTTGATAATGTTTCCCCCTCAACTGTATCTCTATATCATCTAATAAAAATAAATAAATAAAAAAATAAAAAGCCATCTTGCCATAAAAAAACAAAAAACAAAACAAAACAAAAAACCTGGAGCATGGGGCTGGAGCGGTGACTCAGCAGTTACAGTGCTTGCCTGGCATGCTCGAGGATCCAGGTTCAAACCCCAGCACCACGTACACAACTAAGTGTCAGCGAAACAAAAATCAGATGAAAAATAAATAAAATTGATTCTTTCTCTCTCTGTCTCTCTCACATACACTGTCCCTCTGTCTTTAATTTAAAAAAAAATTTTAAAAAGGGCTGGAGCAGTGGCTCAGCATTTACGGTGGTTGCCTGGCATGAGCAAGTACGAGAGTTCAAACCCCAGCACCATGTACACAACGAAGCCTCGGAGCACCAAAGACCACAGGAAAAACTACATAAAAAATCGTTTCTCTCTTTCTCTCTCAATCTCTTAAAAAAAAAAAAAAAAAGACTGGGTCAGTAGCAAATGCCTGTAATCCCAGCTACTTGAAGAGGCTGAGTTCTGGAGAAGGACCACAGGTTCAAGGTTAGCCTAAACAACTTTGAGACCTGGTCTCAAAACAAACAAACCAACCAAAACCACCACCACCAACAACAAAAAACCAAACCAATAAACAAAAAACAAAAACAAAAACCCAGCAATCAGTGTAGAGTTCCCTAGGTTCAAGCCTTTGTAGGGGAATGCAGTTAAGGTATTCCTCGTCCTCCGGCTTGCAGTTCTACCAAGGGGAGGCCCAAGCAAAAATGCGCACAGAAGTGCGGGCAGCTGAGGCTGGGCATTTAGGAGCTTCTCCAGGGGCAGGGAGATGTGGAAGCCTAGAAGTAACGACCGCCCGCCTGCGCCCCAAGCAGCCGGGCAGTCACCAGCCGCGCAGCACTTTCCCTAAAGGTTGGTCAGGCTCCTCGAATTACCCAGTTTGAGCAAGCCATCTGTGGCCTCCCTGCCAAACCCTGATGGACAACAAGCTCTCAGCCAAATCAGCCTTAGGCCTTTCAGAGCCCTCTCTGTTTGCCACTCCCCTGCCTGCAGCAACAAGCTTCTACACTTCCGAAATGTAATGCGGGTTCAAATCTCATGGAAACGTCCTTCAGTTTCCACGTGGACTACTTCGTCCCTTCCACTGCACGTTAAGAGCTGATGGCCATGCTTGAGCTTCCAAGTTTTAATTTATTTTGCTGCTGTATTCTAGGTCATTCTGGCGTCCGTGACTCCTGGCACATAAATCCGCCGCAGGAAAGACCAGTGCTGGCCTCCAGCCCTCCAGGGCACAGCTCCGCGCACACCACTTCTCGGGCGCACACGCTGATAGAGGGGATGGTGGGACCAGGGCCGCTCCTCTGGGGCCACTACCGTAGCTGGCCACTGCGCTCCACCCCCGTGCCGCGGAGGTCTGAAGGCTGGCCTTGCCCCTGTCCTCAGGGGCGCCCGGGCGCCCGCTTCGCGAGCGGCCTCGGTTCCCGTTCAGGGTGACACGGAACGTCCGGCCCAACCCCAGCAGCGGCGTGCGTTCCTCCGCGCGCATGAGCAGTGGGTCCGGATCGCCCCGGCCGCGGGTGACCATAGAGTCCCGCGGGCTGGCAGAGGGGCCAGAAGCCGGCCGCTCCGTCCCTCGCTTCCGGCAGCGCCTCGCTGCTCTGGGAGCGGCCGCTGCCGCGTACGCAGTTTCCATGGGGACTGAAGATGGCGCCGCGAGGTGAGATTGCGGAGGTGTGTGAGTCTCTGGCCCCTGTTCCTTCGGCACAACCCCGTCCCTCGACCCTCCTCCTCCTCCACAGCTCGACCTGAGACCCCCACTCGCAAGTGTTAAGGACAGCGCTCCTCGCGTGCAAAGTGGGGTTTCGCAGCCCCGCCCACCTTGGTGCCTGCGGTCTCGAGGTGCGGGGTCTCAGATACTGCACCCCTACATCCTTGCCTGGGCCTGTTTGGGGCTGGCTCGGTTACCAGTCTGCTGGCCTCGATCAGGCCAGTGCCGGTTTCTGCATCCTCATTTCTTCTCCCAAGTAGTGATGGGGTTAGATCTTTGAGGTTCCTTGCATCTGTGATGTCGTCTGAATGAATACTTTTGACTTTCTCCCCTGAAGCCAAACGAGTAGAGATCGACAGTAATTCCTGGGAAAAGAGGGCGAAGGAAGCCCATGAACATCCTTCACCACCTCCATCTCATTATCAGGAATGAAAATGCCCTTAAGAGCCCCCCTCCTGGCTGTGACCTCGTGTTTTCTTGAGGTTAGACACAGGTGCTGGAGGTGTCCCTCCTGCCCATCCCGCTTCTGTGCCTGTCTTTTCAGGTAACCGGTTGTCCTCAACCCCCCTGGAAATCCTGTTCTTCCTGAATGGGTGGTATTATGCTACCTATTTCCTGCTGGAACTCTTCATATTCCTGTATAAAGGTAAGACTGGGCTTGCCTACCCCTGTCTCTACTTCCCCTTCTCACTTTTGCCCAGAGAAAACTCCTAACACGAACCTTTCCATTCCTTTCTGCTCCCTGCATCTCTTCACTGCATGGCAGAAATCTGTCCATCAGATGGCTTCTTTGAAAATGATCCATTAGGAAACCCCTTGACAAGAATTTCTCAAGTTTGGGAAATGTGGGCTTCTCTGTTCTGACACTTCACCATGGCTTCTCCTTACTGCCTGTCTCCAACAGATACAGTTGCACTATGAGTTAACATTTCCAGCAGCTGTAACAATGCCCACATCTCCCTTGGTAGTTCATGGAAAGCTAAGGCTTGATGGCCTCTTTGTTCCTGAGTATGTGGCAGTTCTTGTGGGTGCTGTTACGTGTTGTTTGTGCAGCTCTCCTTTATTTGTTGGCAGGTCTCCTGCTACCATATCCAACAGCCAACTTAGTACTGGATGTGGTGATGCTCCTCCTTTATCTTGGAATTGAAGTAATTCGACTGTTTTTCGGTGAGTGTTGTTTGTTGAAAGAATATTTCCATTCCTTATGAGGTAAGCTGGTACCTGTAACTTGATTAATAACCTGGGCTCACTGGTACAGATTAGGTCTGATGGTATATCCCATTACTCCCTCTCTGAAGTGTCAAGCTGCTACTTCATATACATATACATGCACATACAAGGGTATGTATGTATATGTATATATATTTTTTAAGTATTTTTTTTTAAAGAGAGAGGGACAGTGAGAGAGAGAGAAAGAGAATCAGTTTTATTTAGTTTTTCATGTGGCTTTCATTGCTCCGACACTTTGTTGTGTACGTGGTGCTGGGGTTCAAACCCATGTCCTTGCGCATGTCAGGCATGCTCTGCAACCACTGAGCCACTGCTCCAGCCCCATTTTTAAGTATTTTAAAAATGTCATGTGTGTGTGTGTGTGTGTGTGTGTGTGTGTGTGTGTATACATTTTTTTTTTTTTAATCGTGCTGGGGATGAAACCCAGGGCCTCACACATGCCAGGAAAATGCTTTACAGCTGAACCACATCCCAGCTTGGAGCTGCTGCTTTATCTTTTGAGTCATGGTTTATGTGTCTTTTGCTCTGCAGGGGTAAAGGCAAGCAGTAGCGTGGTATTTTAGATAAATCCTTCACAGTGCCTAAGTACTGCAGGAGTGCCTAGTTCCTCTTATTGATCTGCCTGGGAGGATCAATTCAGTTGTAAACTCTGCATCCAGTGCAGTACATACTTGCGCAGCACCCTGATCCCCTCCTCTTCTCTGAATAAGGATTTTTTTTTTTTAAAGAGGGGACAGAGAGAGAGAGAAGCAATCTCTATTTAGTTTTTCATGTGACTCTCATTCCTCAGACACTTTGTTGTGTATGTGGTGCTGGGGTTTGAACTCATGTCCTTGCTCATGCCAGGCAAGCGTCGTAACCGCAGAGCCACCGCTCCAGCCCGATTTTTTTATTTTTTATTTTTGTAGTACTACGGATTGAACCCAGGGGTGCTGAGCTATATCCCCAGTCCCATTTTTTATTTTGAGACTGGGTCTCACTAAGTTGCCCAGACTAGTCTTGAACTTGCAACCCTCCTACCTCAGCCTTCCAAGTTCCTGGGGTTACAGGCATGTACCTTTGTACCCGGCTGAATAAGTATTTCTTCTGTACAAGTTTTTATCCTCAGAAACAGAGGAAAACAGTGTTAAAGCATGAGCTGAGGGAAAGGCACTTGCAACATGTACAGGAAAGGAGAAAAAAGGCTCACGTTGACCACTAATGAAAAGACAAAGTAATTTTAAAAATTGGTAAGGGACACTAATAGTTCATGTGAGAATAAGTACAAAGGACCAGCAAACTTGTCAAGATGCCCAAATTCCATAATAAAAAGCAAACTGAAAAAAGACGTTTTTTCACCCATTAGACTAGTAACAGTAAAGATTTACTATATAAAGTATTAGGGTTTGGGGAATAGATTTTTTTAAAAATAAACAATCAGTTTTATTTTTTTTTATCCTTTTTTTGTTTGTTTTTCTGACAGTTGTGTTTGTGGTGCTGGGGTTCGAACCTGGGTACTCATGCATGCCAGGCAAGCACTCTGATCACTCGAGCCCCCAGGAATAGATATTTTTATATCCTTTTATACACTGTGGTGTATAAAAATGGGTGCTCTTTATATTTTCTAAAGTTTTCTGAATTAGTTAAAAAGTTTTCAAGTGGGGCTGGAGCAGTGGCTCAGCAGTTACAGTGCTTGCCTGGCATGTGCAAGTACGCGGGTTCTAACCCCAGCACCGTGTACACAACGAAGTGGCAGAACAATGAAAGCCACATGAAAAACTAAATAAAATTGATTCTTTCTCTCTCTTTGTCCTTTTTTTTTTTTAAATAGGGATTTTTTTTTTTTTAAGAGAGAGGGACAGTGAGAGAGACAGAGAAAGAGAGAAACAAATTTATTTAGTTTTTCCCATGGCTTTAGTTGCTCCAACACTCAGTTGTATACATGGTGCTGGTGCTGGGGTTTGAACCTGGGTCCTCATGCTTGTCAGGCAAGTGCCGAAACTGCTGAGCCACCGCTCCAGCCCCTTTGTCCTCTCTTAAAAAAAAAAAAATTTCAAGGATCATATATTATTTTTATTATCAGACTTTTTTTTTTTTTAAGCCTGAAGAAAGATTCCATTGTCCCTTGTGTGGGAGCCAGACTGGATGCAGGACCCCTGGAGTAAATGACTCCAGTCTTTTTTTTTCTTTTTTGTTTTTTTCAGGGCTGAGGACCATACTCAGGACCTTGCGCATGCTAGGCAAGCGCTCTGCCACTGAGCTAAATCCCCAACCCCTCATGACTCCAATCTTGCAGCTCCCTCAAGCTTGGGATTTTTCGCACAGTAGGCGTCACATGTGAACGTGCATCTCTGACTTGGGGGTCCTTCTTCCCTGCTCACCTGTCACATCCCTCCCATCTTCCCCCTAAGGCCAGGGAAAGCAGGCCACTTGCAGGTGACTCTGTGGGTTTTGTTTGACAGGTACAAAGGGAAACCTCTGCCAGCGACAGATGCCGCTTGGCATTAGCGTGGCCTTGACCTTCCCATCTGCCATGATGGCCTCCTATTACCTGCTGCTGCAGACCTACGTGCTGCGCCTGGAGGCCATCATGAACGGCATCTTGCTCCTCTTCTGTGGCTCGGAGCTACTGCTTGAGGTGCTCACCCTGGCTGCTTTCTCCAGGTACTGCTGCCGAGGTGTGGCTCCCACCCCAGGGAGGGACTCCTTGCTGTTGGAGGCCTGAGGGGTCTGGAGGACTAGACGCAGGGGGCTCCCCAGTTCCGGTAGGGGAAGACCCCTTCTAGGGAGGGTGTTCTTCTGGCTCTGGAGGCTTGGGATACCAAACGGTTGAGACCAGCAGCTGTTCTTATTCACTGGTCTTCTAACATTTTCTTTCTTTCTGCCATCAGTATGGACAGGATTTGAAGTGCGAAAATTTCAGCTTGCAGCTGAGACTGACACCATGCGTAGCTACTTCTGGTATTCAGCTACCGCTGTGAGAGGCAAGGGTCACACTGGCCTGGGAAAGGTTATGCGGCTTTTTCTCAGCACCGACGTTTGGGTGACGAGCCAGGGGTCGTCATTTGCTAGATCAGGACCCTCAGCCCCAGAGACTTTTATACTCCACTCGACGGAGAGGCAAGGCTGTCCCTGTCCTGGCCCATCCCATGACAATTTCCTGCTGACTTCAAGTTCTCCTCTGTGATCATTGTGGTCAGAGCATCTTGGGTGGACCATACAGGCTCCTTGGGCTTCCAGCAGGACCTGAGCCATATTCTCCCTGTATGTGCCACACCTGTCCTGTATGCACACGGAGAGCCTCGTGGTGGGCTCCTGGAGTGATGCGAACGCCTCCTACCCCATTCCTCAAGGACACCGAGCTCTGGAAACTTTTTAGTAGCTTATTATGTATTATTTTTCTACTTTGATCATGAAACAAACACTGTTTTATAATAAATATGTATTTTCGGTTGTGGGGTTGGCAGCCTTTTCCTTGACACCTGTCCCTAGAATTTTGTCCTCTCCAAGAGAAGGTAGCGACTGTCAGAGCAGGATGGATGTGCGCAGGCTGTGCTTAAGGACACAGTGTGACAAAGGTAGTGATGAAGGTGTCCCACTGATTTTCTTCCCCAAGCTGCAGCCTGCATGAGTCACGGAAGGCACAGCTGTCCTGTCTTCGGTTCTGTCACGCAAAAGGCTGCTTGGATGCTCTTCCTCTGCCCAGATTTGGCGTCTTGTCTTTCATTCCCTCCGCAGACAACTGTCAGCTCCTTTCCAGGGTGGGCCCTGTGTTATTAGAAGCATATTCTAAACAACACACACACTTTTTATTTTCCATTTTTCGTCATTTATTTAAACATTTTTAGTTAACATATAAAAGGCATACAGACTTTTTTTTTTTTGAAAAGCTGGAGAGAATGGTACCTTAAGTGAGTGTATCATATCTTTCTCTAGGTAGTTTTTTAGAACCGTTCTGTATCTTGCTTAGTAGTGGTCATATTTTTTAGTCCCACGAAGCCACTAGCTGCCACAAGAGACAGCATCCACTTTAGGAAGCCTCGAGGCCCCTGTGTCTGTTGTCAGGTGAATCCTAGAATATCTGCTTTAACTCAAACAATAATTGACCTTTAAACCTTCTTTGATAATTTGTAAGCTGGCTTTTTTCCTTTCCTGTTATTAGGCCCCCTTTTATGGTTTCCACTGTGCAAAGCACTGATGCTTTTTCCTGTTTCCTACCTCTCTGTACCTTTGTCTCTTAGCTGCCCTTGGGGTCTGTTGAAAAACTTACAGTGGACAGGTCTAATCAGCCATGACATGGTAGCAAAAAGTCCAATAGGAGCTTCCCTGAATACCAGTTCTCTGCTGCTTCTTACACTTGCTTTCTCTAGTCCTACTTTAATTACCAGCATGAAGCTGGAGGGGAATCCATCCTTTGTGACCTCCCAGTTTGGTTTAGCGCTCCAGTGGCTAAGTCCATCATTCAACCAACACAGATAAATGAATGGAAAGTTCAGTGAGAAGTGCAGAGGTGGCTTATAAAATCTCAACATTAGGATTCAAAGGAACTGTGGAGTCTATACTTTGCAGGCTCAGAGTTGACAGCACTGTACAACTGGTTACTGACAGGTGGAACTAGAAGGCTTGTAGGAATCTCAGTCTAGATGAAGAAAATTCCACTTCTCAACAGGTACCACTTGCAGATGAGGATAATGGTTAAAAATGAGGACATGATTAGGTTCAATGGAAGCATAGACCATTATGTTTCCCAAGGGTGGCTCCATAAATGTTCATTCTTCTTGATGCTATTGGGGCCACAGGTCTAGACAGTCACACCAGAATAGAACACTATACAACAGAAATCAGGGCAGCAGAGGACAGGAAGACTTTTCAGTTACTTGGCCAGAGGCTGTGTGTACTAGTGTGAGGGAAGCCACATTATAGCCTACACACCAACATTCTGGGACAGTGGGGAGGGTCTGGTCATGCAAGCTAGCAGAGACTGCTCAGCTGTTCGCTCATGGTTAGAGGTGGCAAGTGGTCATCTCTGTGGGCTGATGTCTCTAGTCCAGATCAGGAAGCGTTTAGAAAACAGGTTTAGGTTTCTGGTTACATATGATGGCCAAAACTTGTAGGAGACATATTCATTCAGCGCTTTGTAGATAATATTTAACCCAAATAATGACTGTATAGGGGCTGAAGATGATCCACTCATGTTAAGCCATGTGTGTTGTTCAGGGTATTCAGGTTAGAAACGAACTTGAATCCTATAGGTAACACACATTCCATCCCCCTCCTTTTTTTCAGGTACTGGAGATTGAACCTGGGGCTGCTTTACCCCTGAGCTAAATCCCCAGGCTTCATTTTTTGACAGGATCTAAGTTGCCCAGGTTGGCCTTGAACTTGCCATCCTCCTGCCTCAGCCTCCTGAGTAGCTGGATTATGTGTTCAGTACCACATCCAGCCAGGTCCGTCCTTTCTATCCCACCATGGTACCTCCTAGATCAAACAATGTATTGTCTCTTAGCTACCAGTCCTCATACTTCAGTCTGGAAAAAAAAAAAAAAGGTCATCTGGGACATAAAAGATTCCTAGATTTTAAGTAAACATGGAGCAGGAACAGTCATTCAGCCAGCATGGCAGGTAACAGATGCAAGTGACTATGGAACCCAACTTGAAAACGCTTGTTTATGAGAGGACCTGGAGATGTGGCTCAGTGGAAGAGCACTTGCTTAGCATGCATGAGGCCCTGGGTTCAATTTCTAGTGCCATCAAAAAATAAGCTTGAGAGGTACCAATTTCCCCCATCCCTTTAAAGTGCCAAATTAGCCTAGCACCTGAAAGGAATTTCCTTCTCCTAAAGGTTGTTTATACACTGATCTTGTATACATGTTATTATCACCTGGTCATTGGTTCGCCTTACCATCTAATCTTACTCACTTTTTTAAAGAGGGACAGTGAGAGGGAAATAATCGATTTTATTTAGTTTCTCATGTGGCTTTTATTCCTCTGATCCTTTGTTGTGTATGTGGTGCTGGGGTTCAAACCTGCAACCTTACACATGCCAGGCAAGTGTCAGAACCGCTAAGTCACTGCTACAGCCTTTATTCACTTTTTTAAGAAAAATTAAAAATGAAGATTCGAACCCCAGCACCACACACACAACTCTCAGAAAAACAAGAGCCAGATGAAAAAATAAAGTTGATTTCCTCTCTCACTCTGTACCCCTCTTTAAAAAGATTGACAGATTCATTTCTTTGGACTTCTTGGGTCCTGGCAGCTGGAACAGTTGTTGGTAATATCATGGACCTATCTCTGACTCTGCTGAATGCCAAGATTCCTCCATTCAGCTTTAGACAGCAAACGGATTTCAGGGATCAGCCTGGCCACATCGCTGGGTAACGTAGGCCGTATTCTTGAACTCCTTGTCATCAGGACAGTAAATCTGAGAGCCACTGCACCCACGTGCCTCGCTGTGCTTTTGTCAGCTTTTGGAGCTGCAGCGCTTGCCTGGCATGTGTGAGCACACAGGTCTGAACCCCAGCCCCACACACAGCAGTGTCAGAACAAAAAGCCATATGAGAAACCAAATAAAATTGATTCTAACTGTCCCTCTCTTAAAAAAAAAGGGGGGGGGGCAACGAGAATCAACTTTAGTTTTTCACTGGCTTTCATTGCTCCGAGACCTCGTTGTGTACGTATGGCTGGGATTTGAACTTGAGTACTTGCGCATGCCAGGCAAGCGCCATAACTGCTCCACTGCTCCAGCCCTCATTGTCTCTCTTTAAAAAAAAAAAAAGCTTTTCTGGAAACCAAAAAAATTACCGTATAGCATTTCTACTAAGCCTTCTCATCTATTCTATTCTTCCTCCTACTTAGATGGCAGTTCAGTTTACAAAACATTCACATTTACCACTGGTTCTTAAAGCATCCGTGTGAAAATGGGTGCCCCACCTGCGGGACCAGCTCAGGCAAGACCCCCGTACCAAACAAAACACACACACACGCCCTGTGTGAAGGCAGAACAGCTATTTCCCTCCACATGACAGACTAGAGCTGTTCCGTGGTGGAATTGATGGGGGAACTAGGCACTAGCAATCACGTCTATTACAGCTTTCTTCCCTTACCTGAACTTGCTGGAATGAGAAACTGAACTGTTATAAGGTAGGAAATATCTCTGAACCTAGTAAGTCTTAGTAATCTTTTTTTTTTTTTTTTGAACCAAGGAATGAACCTAGGAGCACTTAACCACTGAGCCACATCCTCAGCCTTTTTTATATTTTGAGACAGAGTTTTGCTAAGTTGCTTAGGGCCTTGCTAAATTGCTGAGGCTGGCCTCAAACTTGTGATCCTCCTGCCTCAGCCTCCCAGGCCACCGGAATTGCAGGAGTACATCACCATGTCCAGCAAGTCTTAGGAATCTTGAAGGGTAAAGGATGACTTGGAATTTTTCCTTAAATAGGCTAAGGAAAAAAAATTAACCTTAATGGGTGCCTCCAAAGGTCTGCAGAGGTCTCCTAGGTTTATCGGTCAATCTTGGCTATAGAGCAACATACATTTCCAGCTAAGAACTTGGGGTTTTGTTACATCCCACAGCATCTACATCGGCCCGTGCCCATGCCCAACACCTCAACAAATCTATTCAATGCAGAATCCACAAAACAGCTCACACCCCATTTATTATTTAAAAATATTTTGTTACAAAAGGAAAAAAAAATACAATGCAGTATAAAAGATTGACAGCGTCATCAAGTTTATTACACAATTTTCAACCTATCAGAAAGACAAACAAATCACCGACAACAGGGGGGACGGGGGGCCTTGGCCTTTTTGAGGGCTGGGTTTTTTTTTTTCTTTTTGCTATCAGGAAATAAAACTAAAATTGTATCATTGAGTAAAAACAAAACAAAAATGGGGAGAAAATAATTCTCCGGGTAAACGGCTTTTCTGATATTCTATATATTGTTTTTCCTTAAACTGTCACCTTACTTGGTTTTCTCTACATTTTAAAAAGACACCCGGAGCTGCTCTCGAGGATAAGCACATCACTTAACACTTGGCCAGTTGGGCGGGGTGCCATGTTCTGAAGTGGTGGGGACAGGGTTGGGGGACAGGGGGAAAAGCTACAACCTGTAGCCTCTGTCCCAAGGGAATGTGCCTCTCCAACCCTGGGGGACGCCCTCGGTGACTGAAGGGTGTGTCAGAAACGTGCTGGGAACAGAGGAAGGGTTCAGTCCGATTCAGTCTCTCCCTTCTGAGCCAGAAGGGCCTCCAGCGACCCTATGCCTCACGTGCTGTCTCATCTTACACGCCACGTCTCTTCTCACGTTAGATGTCATACGCCCCGTAGATGCATGCAGAAGTAGCATCACCCCATGGGTACTGCAGGACCCTATTGCTGCCGCCTTCCTCAACAGCAACCACATCACAATTTGGATGTTATGGGAAAAGCAATTCCATCTGCCTGTGTAGAAAATGGCCCCCAGAGTGCTGGTCCTTAGAAGTCTGAGCTGAGTTCATTCAAGTCAGGCTTCATTTCTTCCTTGCTCCTCATCAGAGGCAGGAAGTTCCTCCAGGCAGAGTGAGTGGAACTATTAAGTCAATGTCAAAAGATGGAAAGACACCAAAATTGTGACTTTACCTGCCTATTTGTGCTGGGTTATCCCACAATAAGTAAAAGTATGTATCTGGGGAATGCAAGCCCATGCTTACATCAAACCTGAAAAAAGAAAAGCCCACGGAAGTAGGCCATATCCTGCCCAACTTGCCTCCTTCCCCACTCCTCCTGGTACTTCGCTAAGGTTCTTCATTGCTGAGGTCCCAATATCCCCATCTCCCAATGGCAGTAGCTTCCTCTAAAACAAGGAAACAGCCTTCTTGCGGGAAGGGCTCCATGTGTTAAATGGAAAAGCCCCAGGGAAAGGGAACACTTGAGAGAGCTGGTTATTGCAAGAGGCAACCAAGCACTAAGCAGCAGAGGATGGCAACTGGCTCTGCCAGGCGACCCAGCAGAAAGCAACCTCGTGGCCTTCTCTGCTTAGGAGGGACAAGTCCACTGAGAAGGATGGGCAGCAGGGAGCTGAAAGAATTTAGCCCTCTGAGAGGTCAGGGAAATAAACCGTCAATAAGTGAGAGGGGAAAATCAAGAACAGAAGTAGCTTTTCACAAGGTAATTTCTGTCTTCCTGGTCCCTCCTCAAAGGGCTGAGAAGGTAAAGGAGTTAAAGAAGTGGTATGTTAGCAAGGGGTTTGGACCCTCCTGACCCCATCAAATCTAGTGCTGAGGGCAGGACCCTGGGTATATTTTGGCACACCCAGTCACTCTCCTAGATCCCGCATGGAGGATCCATTTTCTCTGGGAAGAAGTCTTCCCATCAACCTCACCACTGCACTGCTCCTGGAGAATCAGAAACTCACACGTTTCCTTGGACAAAGCACCATTCTCTGTGGAGACCAGGGGCCTGAATATGTTGCTTTCTTCCTGTATGCCACCCCCCCCAACCACAGGAAGTCTTTAGGTTCTTTCCCCCAGCAAACAGGGGTGTGGGATTGGGGGGGCTGCCAAACCATCTTCAAACCTGTAGGGGCAGAGGGTATTCCCTGGGTGTCAGGAGGGAGTTAGGGGTTTGGAGGAAGGGGAAGAGGTGGAGCGGCCTCCGTCCTTTAGTCCTGATCAAGGTGAGGAGATGCAAGTCCATTAAAAAAACATTTGCTTCCAACCAGACTCCTGCAATGAGAACATCAGAAGAGGAGAAATAAAATAGAGGTTACTTTCTGAGCAGCAAGGGGCTTATATGAAACACACTAGCATTTTCTTAAGTTACAATGTAAGAAGGAGAAGATGCAGAGAGGGAATGCAAGCCTGGGAAGGTAGAAGAAAGCAAACAGTTTATCTGACACTGAGAAGTGGTGAGGGAATGGCTACAGTTGAGAAAGAGAAAAAAGCAGTGACATCTTATTTTAAGGTTAGGGGAAAACAGACAACAGAATGAAGTTTCAAAAAGCAGTCTAAAAAGGAAATTTTGGCTAGGAAAGTATAGAAATACTAATATTTCAAGAAATGTTGCTGGAAGGGAACATGGTGAGTTTAAATACTGTTTCAGAAAATCTATTCTGAGTAATTCATAGCTTACCTTGAGGGGAAGGAAAAAAATCTGGAAATGGGAGGTACAGTGGTGAGAAAACAAGTGTGTACATAACCAAATCCATCAACACCCAGATGCCCCAACAAGGAGCATGCACGTCCAGAGTTAACTACACGCACATGTGCACACCCACAATACCAGAGCTTTTTTTCTTTTCTTTTTGAGAGACAGAGAGAGAGAGAGAGAGAGAGAAAGAATCAATTTTATTTTTTCATCTGGTTTCTGTTCTTCCAACATTTAGTTGTGTATGTGGTGCTGGGCTTTGAAAACAGGTCCTCGTGCATGCCAGGCAAGTGCTCTAACTGCTGAACTACTGCTCCAGCCCACACCACAGTTTTTCTAAGTTGTACTGAAACTCAAAAGATTTTAAGTTTTTCCACAGATGACAGCTATAAGTGAGAGGCCAAGAAGTATATGAACACCACGCGGGAACAACTTAACCCAAAAAACAAAGCATGGAAGGAAAAGAAAATAATCAGTAGCCGTCACCACAAAAGAAACCTAAAAGTCTTTACCCAATTTGTCACATTACTGCCAAACTTAAGGTCCCGGTATACAAAGCCCTAGTTACAGTATTTCAATTTCAAGCCACAGACGGTGGTGTGATCAGTTTGACTATGTAAAACAGACTTAACAGTCAAATGGAAAAAGGAGAACTAAATTCAGACTCTGAATTACAGAAGTTTTGCTGGGTTCAGTGGCACACACCAGTGACTCCAGTGACTTGGGAGGCTGGGGCCAGATGCCTGCAAGTTCAAGGCTACAGCGAGAGCTTATTTCAAAATTAAAAAGGGTTGGGGATATACCTCAGTGGTAGAAACCTTTTTGGATTCAACCCCTAGTACCACCAAAACAACAACAACAACAACAAAAAAAAAAAACAACAAAAAAAAACAAAACCAAAAACAAAAAACAAAAACAAAAAACCAACCATATTAGTTTTTGTTGTGTTTTAGTATTTGGGATTAACTCCAGGTCCTCACGCAAGCTAGACATAGGCTTAGAACTTCTACCAAGAGTCTACACACATGTTCGCTCTTCACATATGCATTTTTTTTTTTTTGAGAGGGGGGGATAGGGGGAAAGAAAGAGAAAATCAATTTTATTTACTTCTTTAATCTGGTTTGTGTTTCTCTAATGCTTCATTGTGTGTGTGGGTGCTGGGGTTCGAACCTAGGTCCTCACACATGCTCAGCTCCAAACATGGAGCACTGCTCCAGCCCCATATAGCCACATATGCACTTTTTTATACAGAGGTCTCACAGCACCTGGAGTTTCCCTAGGAAAAAAGTCATTCACACAGCACTTGATCCTTCTAATCCTGAAATGGCACTACTTTCACCTAGGATCCTCAGAATCTGTATAGCCTCTGCCTCGCTGGCTTCTGTAACACCTACACACACAGGTTTTTGTCCCATTTTCTTTAGGGTCTTTTTTTTTTTTGCTTTTCCTCCAGACCACTGAGCTACCCAGCCTGTTCCACAATATATAAATGAAAACTGATGCCCTTGGTGCATTCTGTGTTTCACACCATTCAGGTTTTTGCATATCTGAATCAGTTTTCAATGGATCAGGAGGATAGGAATATGGTAAGAATGATGATACTTCAAATCAGAAGTCCTAAAATAATGAGACAAATGATATGGTTGAAAACTACAGAAAACTGAAGCCAGAGAATATTCTCAAACTTCAGAGCATGCACACACTCCTAGAAGAGATATAATATGTGATCTATTCTTACAAATCAAGACGCAGAGGATAACTGGTGTGTCAGGAACATCCAATTCTGAAAGGTCTCTGGCTACATTCTATGGTAATATTTGTGGACAGAAACCAAAGATTGCGTTAGGGGCCAATCAGTGTTTAGATCCAGAGCTGAGCCCTCTATTCAGGAAGGAAGAACACAGAAGGTTGGAGCTCTATTGCTGCCTCTGGACAGAACAAACCCTTCTTGCTCAGAGAACACCTGTTCATAGAACACAAATATAATTTTGTTCTTTTAAAAGACTGCTGCACACAGAGCTTGCAAAATCAAGTTCACTAAGGTAACTGAGGCCTATGTACCATCTCCCCAGGATACCTCCTTAATACAACTTGGTAAACGAGGTGGAATTGAGTCCTTATGATGGGAAGGTAGAAACTGATATTTTTGGGATATCTTTAAACAAAATAGATAACCAACATATCTAAAGGCTGACCAGGAGAAGTGGGACGGTGAAAAACCTGCCTTGAAATACCATAAGACTTTCAGAATTATCCAAATTCAATCAACCACAGAATAGGAAAACCAGTCCCATTTTATAGGTGAAATAACGAGGCAAAGTGACACCTAAAGACTTGAATTGAGGTGCTCAATCCCCAAGGTACTGATGGTTCAGAGGATCTCACAATGTCCCTGTCCAAAGGCTGTGAGGAGCAAAGCCAGCAGGAATGGTGATATGCAGTTATATGTTCTAACTAGCAAACTGAATCTGGCCCCAGAGATATAATTTATGCTTTGCACCAACCAATGAACCCCTCCTTGGTCACACTTATCCCAGGTAGTTCTAGGACATACTTTGTGGCCCGCATGATGGGAGGTGGTGGTAGTTTTGTATCTCAAGTAACTGCAACTGTGGTAGCTCAAAAACCACTCTAATGCCTACCCTCCTGCCCACTCCCTGAGACTGAACCGGGCCAAACCCATTTGTGGACTCCGTCTATATTAGGTCGCTTTTCCAGAGGATATGAGGCCATTCCCAAAACTTAACCTGTTGTAAAATCTACAAAGAAGTATTCAGAACCACAGCCTAAATGTTGGCTTTATGTGGGTTATACTACACTTTGTGTTGTCAAGTACTCTAGGTACTTGCGGGATCAATGAGTGGTTGAAGAACAGGGAAGCGAGACTAATAAAAAAAAAATATTAACTTTTCATCTTGTCACTTATGGCAAAAGATGAAAAAAAAAACTCCTAGGTATAAGTCTGTTTAAGTTATTGGCAGATAAAGCCAAACAACAAAGTAAAGGGCAAGAGTCAAACTAAGAGTAACATTTTCTGGGCTGTTAACAGGCTGTTACTAGACAAAACACTGTGGAATTTTCCAAGTGTTTCAGTCCCGCTACTGCTAATGAATTACAGAGACACACAGGTGGCAAGGGTTTCTTTTTCCAACTTGATCCAGCCATCCATTTATCCACCCCAAAGACAACAAACAGAACTATTTTTTCCTCTTCATTCTCAATTACCATTATTACTTCAGAACAATTAAACAGGCAAAAGAAAAGATGAAGGACATCTTTGTAATGTACTTTATATAAGACAAAGGAAGTCCCAGAGACTAATTAGTTTGCAATCACAAAATTGAGAAGAGCCCCAAGGTCATCTGAGTCATGCAGTAGCACCCAGGAACCACAGAACCTTTCAGCCAGAGTCTGGACTATATACATATCCACAGAAACAACTGCTCTTGCTTTTTTGCTACAAACAATTCTTGCTAAAAACTTTCTTTTAGTTTGGACTGCTAAACTGGTAGGATGTAATCTAGAGCTACAGGCCCCTCTCCCAAGACAGAACCTCTATGAGAAAGAAAACAGAAGCAGAGTTGAGAGAGACAGGAAGACTAACTTGCTGATAAAGCCAGAGCCTCCTGGATCCAGATATTTCTAAATCAACTTTTCAAATTATTGAGTTAACAGTTTCCTCCCAACCCTCCTGCTTTAGTGTTAAAAAAATCTTTTTTCTTCAGATCAGCTTTCCCTAACTAAAATTCCTAAAATCCTAATATTCAAAATCTTTTCAATAGACATTAATTCTTAAAATCATTAATGTTGTACCTTGAAAACTAAGTAGGTAATAGTTTCCAGTCTCCAACAATTTTCCTAAATTTTTACTTGAAGGTTTGGTGGGGTTTAAAACATAATAATGATAACAAGTTATCACTTATTGACAACTTACTATGAGTGCTACATGGATCATCTCCCTGAATACTCAGCAAGCCACTGAGATAGCTGTTTTTATTAACTTCACTTACAGATGAGGAAACTGAAGAACACAAAGTAATAAGGTTCATTGATAGAGGAGCTGGCATTCAAACTCTGACATCTGAGTGCAGACACCACGCTCCAGCCATTAATTATGCCATGCTGCTGCTCAGACACCAGGTTAAGACAGACAAGAAACCAACTGAAACAGCTGACTCTCAGGCCAGACTCCCTACAAACAAGCAGGAAATCTGCCCCAAACTTTTAGTAACCGGAGCCAAAAATCCTTTCCAGCCCTGCTGCTTTATTTGCTTGGTGGGGGAGAGCAAAAGAGAGTATGAGATGTTTGCTATGAAAATCTTTCTTTCATCAAAAAACAAAAACAAAAAACAAAACAAAACAAAACAAAACAAAAAAAAACTTTCTTTCATAAAAGACCATCTGCCAGCCAGGAATGGAGATTCTTCCCACCTTTCTCAGTGGTGCCGGTCCCGCTCTCTATCCCGGTGTCTCTCGTGCTCCCGGTTCCTTTCTTGGAAATAATCATCATGTCGATCTTCATTATGAAGCAGATCCCGGTGCCTCCTGCTGCTCTCCCGGGACCGGCTGGGTGACCTCTCTCTGGACCGATGTCTTTTCCTATGGGAAAGATTCTTCAGCTTCACTTTGTCTCAAAGTGTGGCGTTTGGTGTTTTCCAGTATTTGCCTAAGCTACTCTTCTACTCTTCTATCTTGGGCTCACAGTCTAAGGAACTTAGCTCTTTGAGGACTAACCTTTCTTGGGAAAATGATGACAATTAAATTTGTTAAGATCTTTACTAAAGTATCAAGCAGTGCTAAGAATTTTACATGCATTATCTGACCTCATCTTTACAAAGGTCTAAAATTAGTGCTACTATTGTTCTTTTATTCAAAGTGAGAAAAATGACACTTGGAAAGTTGCTAACTTTCACACAAGTAGTAAGCAACAGAAGTGAGATTCAAATCTAAGGCTCTTAATATCAGTCTCTTTCTCTTATCCAGCCCACTGCCTCACCAACAGACTTCAGACATTACAACACTCATTAACACAAGTGTGATTAACTTCTTTTCTTAAGACATGATGGGTACGTCCATTCTTTCAGCCAGTTCCTATTCAGACACCCTGGGCTCCCTGCCTGTCCTTCCCAATCCCTAGAGGAGCATGCTCACGGCTGGTAGGCCTCTGAAGCAATATTCAACTCACCTGGAAGAGCTCCCGCTGGCACCCACACTGTAGGACTTGGCCTCAATGCCATGAAGACAGTCCTTAAGAGAGGAGATGAGGACACGGCAACGTTCATCATTGGCGACCCGGGACTGTTTGATAACCGCAATGGCTGTGAGCAGGGTCTCAATTGCATCACTGTAATCCCCTAACAGGAGATGGATGGGAAAGGCCAAGGATGAGCAGTGGCAGTAAATTAATTGGACCAAAAGGAGAACTCAGGACACAAATCAAAAGTAAACTAGCTGTTCCAAAAAACCATGGTAAAATAGATGTGCAGACATGGCAGGTGCAGCACTGGAGATGGCATATATTCCAGGGATTTTGAATATCTGACAGATATTGCCAGATGCTGCTAGTGGATGTATAAACTAGTACATCATTGACCCAGGGCTATTTGACAACATCTATTAAAATAAAAAAATGTGTACCATTTGATTTAGCAATTCTAAAACTTCTCTACTTCTATTCACAGAAGTATGTACACCTATGTTTCAGTGTTGCTTATTACCCTTGACAGAATCTGGCTACATAAATAATGGAACAATGACTACATTTAATTACAGCTTGTTCTTTTTTTTTTTAATTAGATGATATATAGTTACAATTGAGGGGGAAACACTATCAAACATTCAAGAACAAATATATGTATACTTAGTTATCTAGGGTTAATGCCATGTCATGGATGCCCAGCTTGGGTTCCCCATGTTGCTGTTCCCCCAGAAGAACCCCTGAGTTAAATGGGTATCTCGTGGAGGGCAGAGATCACCTTCTGAGATGATTCCCCATATTCGCATCCTCCAGTCTCCTGATTTTCCTAAGCCCTCCCCACTACAGCCTGTTCTTAAACGAGGATGGCAGATCTGACTGTGAACAAAGTAATCCACATAAAGTGCCTAGCACTGGGCACTGTGTGCACAGTCACAGTAAGAAGACCTCAAGAGATGTTGGATATTACATATTAATACGTGTCCAGGGGGCTGGAGTGGTGGTGGCTCAGCGGTTACGGCTCTTGCCCAGCAAGCGCAAGTACAAGAGTTCAAACCCCAGCACCACATACACAATGAAGCCTTGGAGCAATGAAAGACATGTGAAAAACTAAATAAAATTGATTCGCTCTTTCTCTCTCTCACTGACCCTCTCTCTTAAAAAAAAAAAAAAAAGTGTCCAGGATATAAGAAAAAATGTGGAAGAAAACTGTTGGTCTTGTTGGTGGTCCTTCATTTTTTAACATGCTATTTCTGTGAACTACTTTTAATCTATAACTAAATGTATGTGTGTATAAGTTCAATATGTACGTATATATGTGTATATATTACATGTACCTCTCTGAAACATGTATACATGTAATGCAGTCATGTCACCAATGGTAGAATGTTCTGAGAAATACACTGTTAGGCAATTTCATCACTGTGAAAACATCACCGGTTGTACTTACACAAACTAAGTTAGTTATGATGTAACTAGGTGATAAAATCTTATGGGAGCATCATCATATAGGTGGTCTGTTGTTGATCAAGACATTGTTATAAACATACTTGACACATGTTTAAAAAATTATGCTGCCATCAACAACTAGCCCTTTCATTTTCCAACTCTGAGCAATGCTTGGCTCAGGGATAATAATTATGGGGTGGGTATCTGAACACTGCTTTTCCAAGCTGCATTAAAAGCATTAAGGAGGGGCTGGAGCAGTGGCTCAGCGGTTTCGGCGCTTGCCTGGCAAGCACCAGGACCCGGGTTCAAACCCCAGCACCACGTACACAACTAAGTGTTGGAGCAACGAAGGCCATGTGAAAACTAAATAAAGTTGTTTCTCTCTTTCTCTGTCTCTCTCACTGTCCCTCTCTCTTAAAAAAAAAAAAAAAAAAAAAAGCATTAAGGATAGGGGATACAGCAGTGGCTCAGCGGTTTCTAAGCTTGCCTTGCATGTGCAGGGACATGGGTTCATAGCTCAGCACCATATACTCACTCAACCAAGTGTCTGAGCAATGAAGGGCAAATGAAAACTAAATAAAATTGAGTCTTTCTCTCCTTCCCTCTCACTGTCCCTCATTCTAAAAAACAAACAAACAAACAAAAAAAGCATTAAGGATAGAAACTACAAAGAAACCACACAGGGGTTCAGTGAAAACAAGGACTGACAGCTTCCTCTGTGAGAGGCAATGAGAACAGAACAGAAATTCTGAAGAACTGTCATCTTAGGAGGCTCAGGAGCACCAGGACATCAGTTCCACTCAGGCAGGGGATAACTGCCTGTTTTACAGGCACTTTCTATAAACATCTGTGGTTTGAATGACTCGAAATAAGAACAAAAATGGGGGACTGGGGTTGTAGCTCAGTGGCAGAGTGCTTGCCTAGCATGTGTGAGGCACTAGGTTCAATCCTTAGCACTGAATAAAAACAAATTAATAAAATATTCTATTCATCTACAACTAAAATAAAAAAAAAAAGGGATGGAATTAAAGATTCAGTTATTGGTCATCTCAGAATTAAGGGATTGGCAACGAAGAAGGAACAATGGTTACATTTTCCAAATTCTTCTGTGTATTTGAGAGAATCAATTTATTTACTTATTTTTTATTATTATTATTATTATTATTATTATTATTTTCTTTTAAAGAGAAGGAGCGGGCTAGAGTGATGGCTCAATGGTTGGAGTGCTTGCCTGGCAAGAATGAGGACCCAGGTTCAAATACCAGCACCACATATATAACTAAATATCAGAGAAACAAAGGTCTGATAGAAAAACAAAAAAAAAAACTGATTCATTCTCACTCTATCCCTCTCTTAAAAAAGAAAAATGGAGAGTGAGAGAATCAATTCTATTTTTTTTTTTTTTATTGTGCTTTGTTTCTCTGACACTTAGTTGTGTATGTGGCACTTGGGTTCAAACCCGGGTCCTCACGCATGCCAGGAAAGTGCTGTAACCACTGGGCAACTGTTCCAGCCCCTTTATTTTCTCATCCGGTTCCCTACCCCCAACATGTAGTTGTATATGTGGTATTGGGATTCGAACCAGGATCTTACACATGCCAGGCAAGCATTCCACTGCTAAGCCACCACTCCAACCTCTCCTCTGTATATTCGAGTTGTTATAATCATAATTACTTTTTATTCAAAAAAGCTTCACTTAAGTGGAGCACATTTGTAATCCTAAATACTTGGGAGGCTGAAGCAGGGATTCCAAGTTTGAGGTCAGCCTCAGTAATTTACCTAGACCCTGCTTTTTAAAAACAAAACAAAACAAAACAAAAGGTGGGGTGTGGGGATGGCGTTGGGCGAGCAGCTCAGTAGTACAGCACTTGCCTAGCACACATGACACTCTTGGGTCTCTAGCAAGACAGACTGACGGACGGACAGACACACGGATACACACACACACATACACAGATTCACTCAGATGTCAATGTAGGTTTTTCTGGTGGGAAAACAAAATTGAAAAACTCATATACTTCTTTTTTTTAAAAACAAACAAACAAACAAAAAAAAGAGAGATAATCAATTTCATCCACTCTTTTATCTGGCCTTTGTTTCTCTGACACTCAGTTGTGTATGTGGTGCTGGGGCTCAAACCCGGGTCCTTGCACACACCAGGCAAGTACTTCAACCCCTGTGCCACCGCTCCAGCCCCACATACTTTTTTTAATCCCCTCTGTGGATTCAAGTTTTGCTGACCAGGATGAGAAATTATGGAAAACAGATGATAATAATTAAGGTTATCTCTTACAACATCATTTAGGTGATGAATTCATGGCAAGAAGTGAACACAACCCATATCATGTTGTGAAACTTGGACTGGAGCCCTGACACTTCCAATTTCTTCTTCTTTAAGTAACCAATGATTTCATGCCCATGGCTTACTGCTATTTCTGCCCACTTAATATCGAGAACAAGGCAAGTTAGCTAAAGGGCATAATATGCCTTAAGATGGCACCCAATTACTTGCCTTTCTAGGACAGGCTACTTGGAGGTTACCAGCTCTACCCAGGTTCCCTAATACGCTCAAGAATCCACATCAAACCATCAACTAGTTGAGGCACCATTCCTAAAAATCTAGGGACTAGGGGCTAGGAGCGGTGGTTCAGTGGTTACTGTGCTTGCCTGGCATGCATGAGGATGCAGGTTTGAACCCCAGCACCACATAAACAACAAAATGTCAGAGCAATCAATGAAAGCCACATGAAAAACTAAATAAAACTGATTCTTTCTTTAAAAAAAACAAAACAAACAAACCCTAGATCTATATTTGGCATTGGATCCACTACAAAGACACTGAGATCAAGGTCTCCATAAGGCTGGAATTTCATTCTATAATAAATATGACAATAAGCTGGTTATCAGTTACTCATATTTCAGGCACTAAGTTGGTTTTCATGGGGGCAGGTCTAGCCACAGGAATTTCCTTAAAGCCAAGAAATCCAGTTCTTTGAAGTGTGCCACCATGCATGATATCTAACAGTGTTACAACTTTGCCAATGGAAATAAGAAATAAAAGCCACCGCAGGTAAAGAAAAAGGCAGCAAAAAAACAGTTCGTTACCTGCACTGGCTCCAGACACCGCTTTGGAAATGGCACTGCTGGAAATTGCTCTATTTCGCTTCATGATCTCTTCAAATTCAGCTTCACTCACTGTAGAGGGCGGAGGGCCCGAATCTCGGCTGTAGAGAGATATCATTCCCGATTGCTCTTTACTGTTACCACACTCTATAGTATTATTTAATTATGCTCTATTGTATACTATCTTGAATCATTCTCAGCTTGTTCACATATTTTGTGTGTTCATTTTCTTTTCAAGGACCGGAATTACTTCACATGCATTTGCAATTCTGGCCCAACTCAACAGTGCTACACACTAGTTTTTGCAGCAGCCATTTATGGCACTCAACCTCCTTAAAAGAGGACAGGAAGGGTATGGTTTGGGACAAGTGGTTAAGACACAAACAAAAGCATTAAGGGAAAAACACTGACAGAGAATAAACTATGTTCCAGGAGTCAACACTACGACAACAGTTTCCATGAGGGGAAGCATAAGCATTCCCGAGTTCACATCTTCATGGAAAACAAAATGCTGAGCACTGTTGACCTTGCTATTACTGGTTCAGATCCAAAAGGAACAAGACGGTCCTCACCTGCCATGGTGGTTATAGGGTGTGGAGGCCTTCATGTAAGTATCTGGTGGAGGCCCCACTGTAGCATTTGGTGGGGGGAAGAAGGCTGGATTGAGGTGAAGGGCAGGTGGGATGGCCCCAGGGGGAGGTACAGCCAGATGAGGAGGTAATCGAGGAGGGGGGGGCATGAGATGCTGGTAATGGATGCCAGGAGGAGGAGGAGGGACCCCGAAGCTTGAAGAGAGAGGCGGTGGAGGTGGAATTGGGGGTGGGGGCAGACCCATCAGGGGAAGGGCTGAAGGAGGGCGATTGAAGTAGGGCAGCACGCTGGGGGGCTTATCCACACGAGCAGATGAAGGTACAAGGTTCTCAGAGGGTGTGGCCCGTCCATCAGCAGAATCACTAGAATCTCGAGAGTGGGCCCGTGGAGGTATTCCTACAAAGCAAAGCACCGCTAATGTTAATGCCAGGCTTGAGACATACCCCAGACCAGCTCATCCTTCAGCAAGTCACTTGACACCATATTGAGAATGGTAACTGAGTTGGCTGAAAAAGAAGGAAACATCTGCCCTTTTTTGGCCTCAGAGAAAAAGGTCAAAAGCATCTCAGTTAAGAATAAACCCAGAAAGCAAAACTCCTCTTAAGTCCTATATGTCAAGATGCTTCTATCCAAAACTCTCCAAGTTTCAGAACATAATATACCCTTGGCTTTATACTCTTAAATGAGAAGGATTCTAATAATCCATAGAGAATGACAATGTTGAAGTATGTTCACTGATGCTCAGTTCAATTCTGCATAAGTTGAAATCTCACACTCTTGAAGAGTTCAGGGCCTCTCCTTAGATTAGCACTAGTTGAAGAGAAAGTCAATTTTATTTAGTTTTTCATCTGGTCTTTGCTTCTCCAACACTTAGTTATGTATATGGTGTTGGGGTTCAAACCCGGGTCCTCACACGTGCCAGGCAAGCACTCTAACTGCGGAGCCACTACTCCAGCCCCAACTTTATCTTGTTGTACTCTTGGAATGTTCTTTGCTATAGAGTTTTGGCCAAGGAATTTGAGGAAAGAAAGGGAAGGGCATGGGATAGATCAATTTTCTTTAGCTACATAACCAAACTGGTAACTGGGACGGGAAAGACACACACATGAAAAGTAGAAGACTGGAGGTTAAGTGAAAGGTAAAGAGAAAATGGGAATAAACCAAGAAAAGATCTACCCAAAGCATGTTTTGGTACAAAACATGTCTCAAATCTGGGAAACTCCCACTATATTTCAATGGCCTAAATGGTCTATCCTTCAGGGCAGCCTACTGGGAACATGTTCAAAGCACACTAGTGCAGTGTTGTGCATGATGACAGGGGTGCAAAACCTCAAATAAATGAAAGCATGGCTTCTGATACTATCGCTTGGTTAAAGTTGTTCCCCCTCTCTAATTTCTCAGGCTAAGTCTGGCTAACAGGGACTCCAAAAGAACAGGATCACACAGCCTTGCGTCTTTGATGTGGAAGATGCTCAGTAAGTGCAGAGGGAAAGAAGAATACTTCTTAACTAAAATTGAACAGTCAATCCTAGTTCCTGAGGAAAGCCTAAGGAGCAATCCATAATGCTGACAACCACCTTGCTTTCTTTACTGTAGTACATGCCAGTACTTGACACAGCACTCGTGTTCTTTATATCTCAAACACATGGCAACCTGTACTTTCCTGGAATTCCCTCAGTCTGAAGATCCTCTGATAGCTAACTACAGCTACTGTTCTCATATCTACAAGGGTTCTGTTTGTATCTATGGCTACAAATCCCCAGAGAAGCAGCCATTCTTAAGCAAAGGAAACCTACCAACTATACTTAGTGAATTAAGAGTCCAAGTCTATCAGCATGACAGAGCAGAAAAACAACACTTAGTCACAACCATCTTTTCTTTTTTTCTTTAAGATAATATGTCTTGGGGCTGGAGTGGTAGCTCAGCAGTTGTGGTGCTTGCCTGGCATGTGTGAGTACACGGGTTCGAACCCTAGCACCACATACACAACAAAGTGTCTAAGCAACGAAAGTCACATGAAAAACTAGGTAAAATTGATTCTGTCTTTCTCTTAAAACAAACAAAAAAAGATGTCTTTTTTTTTTTTTTTTTAAAGAGTGGAAAAAAGAGAAAGGGAGACTCAATTCCACTTATTTTTCCATCCGCCTTTTGCCTCTAACACTTAGTTGTGTATGTGGTGCTGGGGTTTGAATACTGGTCCTCGTGCTTGCCAGGCAAATGCTCCAACTATTGAGCCACCACATCAGGCCCAACAACCATCTTTTCAACAAAGAAAGGGTACACTGAGGAGAAAACAGCTGAGTAGAGAGGCAGGAGTATTACCCACATTGCAGCTGTAAAATTATGCATCTCAGAAAAGTCAGAGGAAAGATGAATTATGGAAAGACTCTTTAACAGAAGGAACTTGAAAATGCAGGTTGTTGAGAAGAAAAGTATACTTTTTAAATTAGAGCAAAAGCAGCTCACACCTCATCCATCTAGGTTCTCAAACTAGCTAAAGGACTGTTGTTCTTGTGAAAGAGAGAAGTAGCCGTACTTCTACTTGAAGGATACATCAAATCGATACACGGTGCCACTCTTTTTAGAGGCAGACCTAAAAAGTGACAAAATGTAGGTGATAAAACTGCCATTACCCCACCATAGTAAAAGAAAAGGTAGGTGGTTGGCTGTCTCAGGCAGGGCCTTGGAAGGTGTCTGCACCTTCTGAGATCAGGACAATTGTCTAGTCCTCAGGTTTCACAGGTTAGGAAAATCGATTTTAACAGTTTGCCAGGGGTAACTGAACCCTAAGTAATTGATTCATGCTAACCAAATTCATAAGAGACTGATTTATAAACCACAATGCCAATTTATTAATTTTCAATGAGAAATATAACTGCCAAGGAGACTGAAATATTTGTGTTGGCTGGTCAGTGCATTCCCTTTTCCAGTAGGAAAGCCTAGTTGGGAAACCAAATTAATATCAGAAAATGGCTTAGTGAGAACAGAGTCAGCGTAAAGGAGCAAGATACAGGAGACTATTACCAAGCTAAGATAGAACAATGCAATTTTCTTAACTAATAGCATAGACTTGCCAAGTAGAATGAAATGCTTGGTGAGCTGATGTATACTCTCTCCCCTGCACAATACTAAAGAAATATGGTTACATTCTCATTCTCGGGGATGTAGTTCAGTGGTAGAGTGCTTGCCGAGCATGTGCAAGGACTCAAGTTTGATCCCCAGCAACACAAAAACAAATGAATTCTTATTTTCTAACACTTCTTTTAGTTGACTCCTTAAAAAGCACCACTGCAACATATGCTCATGAAAAGATTACAGCCATGGTTACATATCTTAGTTACTTTTTAGTGGGGTTGCTTCTTGAAACTTTAGAGAGGCATACGTCAAAACTAAGACCATTTTTTGATAGAGATATAGAAATTTAGAGTTGACAGGACTTTAAACATCATGCATCTAGTTCAGATGGGGGAAAGACCCCCTAAGCAGCTAAGTGACTTGCCCAAGGTCACACAGTGAGCTAGTGGTAGAACCCAATTATAATCTGACCCTCCCTGATTCTTAGAAAAAGAGCATTGCTCTTTTATACAAACCTCACTTTTTGGCCTCCTCAGCTATCATGCCAACACCTAATAAGCATCAGCACCCTCCCTCAAACTCCTCCTTCATGTTGGAGGCTGAGCCCATGGTACAGAAAACAAACCCGCAGCCTTCCCCCCTTCATACAGATGGTCTCCACGTACCCCCTCTTGGGACTCGGACGCACTCACGTTTCCGAGCCTGTGCCTCAAACTGTGACAGGTTCTGCCGGGTGGCTGGCCTCACATCCACTTTTTCTCCATTAAGAACTTTTCCAGGCAGGAGTTCTAATAATTTGTGAACAGAGTTTTCAGAGGCTACCACCACCTCAGCATACCTTGAGAAAGAAAAAGTGAAAACGAGTGAAATCTATTTAGACAACTGAAAGAGGAACTAAGAAATTCTCTTCCATTTTCAGTGAAATTGGCAAACAATAACTTGCTAAATTAAACACACACACCCCCATTAACAAAAAGGTATCAACCTATAATCCTTCTAGTTTTTTTTTTAAATTAAAAATCGGCATTCTGTGCCCCTTGACAGATGGATATTCTACTACACTACAGGTGGGTTTGCACTCTTGCCAAAACCAAGGCAGTAAGCTGGGCCGGGGTGGGAAGGGTTAAAATGCAGACCCAAAATATGGTGTAGCTCTGTTACCCTAAGGGTTCTGAACTAAAAGGGAATTCCCAAATGCAGACCTCACCCTTTGGACTGTCCATTTGCTCGATTCTCTGCAAATTTCAATTCCACCACATCATAGACTCCTATAGAGCGAATAACCTGGATCAGCTGCTGGTCTGTGGTCCACTGAGGCCGGCAAGGTAGAAAAAGGAGAAATGTCAAGAGCTACACACTCCCTTCCCACCCACCCAGAATGTCCCAAACCCTGTTCCCAAACCTAGGATTCTAGCCACATTGTGACCCCCCTCCCACAGGAAAACGAACCCCAAAAAAGCCCAGCAATATTTCAATTAGTATAGGCTTTTCTTATTGTCTTCATCCATACACAATTTCAAACCTACCCACCTCCCAATCCTCATCTTCAGGAATTAAGATTGACACCTACGTTTAACACTGACCGCCACTTGGGCTGGCTGGTCATCAGTTTAAACACTGATTGCTAACAACTTATAGTTACTGATCTGACAGGCTAGGGCTGACCAATGCCAGAACATTCCCCTCAGTATATATGGTTCCTAATTTGGAAAAACCACCCCCACCACCAGCCCAAAAATAAGTCACACAATAACTTTTGCAGAAGAGTCACCACCTACCCCAAGTGTGCTAAAGCTATCAAGGTCTTTGATCCCCATCACCCACCATTATCACAGGACCATCTAATGACCACCAAGAGTTCAAGGTGTTCACTCTGAAATCTCGTCCCACAGATGACCCTGCTAGACATAAAGCCCCAGGGTCAGGGGCAGTAATAAGATGGCAGAAAAAGCAACTACCCACTTAATCATTGCTTTCTTCGGCACCAGTACGTCCTCAGGATAGTTCTCTTTCAGAGATCAATCCAACCTGATCCCAGGAAAAAGAAATCCAACCCCATCAGAGCACAAAACAGTGCAACAGTGGTTTCTGAAAATGCCATCACCTCCCAGTGCTCTCCCTCCAGCCCACCCCTAAGCCTTTTGTTTACCCTTGCTCACCCAGGAGAAACTGCCCACATAGACAGCTGCTCGTCTATTACGCAGGCCACTGTAGGTATACAGAATTGCAGGGGTCTTGTTGTTGGGCTTGGGAGATGGCTCCTGGCGAACTGGAGGAGGTGGCTCAGTGCTACTGCTTCTGTCATCTGAGGGCTGTGAGGTGGCTGTCAGCACATCGTCATACAGGTCAATCTGATCTGTATTGTTGAACTCAGGGTCCTAAAAGACGAGGGGTTGGTAAAGATATGCATCTAGAAACCTTTCATTTTGTAACTTCCATTTCATTCTAGTTTACACAGAACCCACAAACACTTTAAAAAACAATGTATAACTCTTCCTTGTCCTACTCTAGAAACAAGGTACGAAAAACTTCCTGATTTGAAACTATATCACTTAGTTATGCTTCTGCAGGTTTCTCTCCCAAGACTTTGTTAGCAGTGTGAAAATGTTTCTGGCAGTTAGCCCCCTGTGAGAGTAAAAGACATGATGACCAAGCAAGCAAACCAAGAAGGAATAATGAAGCACATGCTACTGTTATCAATGAGTCAGTTCTAAAGACCCATCTAAGATATACACCAATGAAATTTTATTTTCAATATCTATGCTATTTTCAAAATCAATATAAACAAACAAAATCACATAAAATACTATTTTTATTTAATAAAAGTAGAGTAAATTGGGGCTGGAGTGATGGTTCAGTGGTTATGGCACTTGCTTGGCATGCATGAGGATGTGGGTTCAAACCCCAGCACCACATACACAACAAAGCGTTGGAGCAACGAAATCCACATGAAAAACTAAATAAAATTGATTCTTTCTCCTCTTGCTACCCCTCTCTCTCTTAAAAAAAAAAAAAAAAAAAAAGTAAATTTATTTAGAAATATAAAGCAAAGGGAAAGCATGTTAAAATGGGTAGCACAAAAGAGTTGAAGAGTTACTCATTTAAATCCTTTGATTTATAAAATGACTTAGGGAAGTTCCCAAACTCACAGAATACAACCTCAGCTAATTACCATCAAATGAGCATAAAACGAAGGGGGCAGGGAACTGGAGACAGCTCAGTGGTAGACTGCTTGACTAGCAAGCATAAGACCCTGGATTACATCCCCCACACTACTCAAACCATCCCAATTCTGGACAAATTACTCATCTTTTCATGAATCAGGTATGGTGATTTGCCCTTACAGTTCAAGGTAGAGAAAAGACTTATGAGTCCCTTGATCCTATTAAATGCTCTATCCTTAAAGGATACTATAGTTGGACCTCTGGATCTGTGGGTTCCAGAGCCACAAGTTCAGTCAACTATAAACTTAAAATTCAAAAAGTATACCGTAAGTATTTACGTAGCATTTTCATTCTATAAGGTATCCTAAGTTCTCTACAGATGAATTAAAGTACACCAGATTAAACAGATTATATGCAAATTCTATACCATTAGTATATAAAGGACTTAAACATATGAAAATTTTGGTATGGGGGGAGGTCCTGGAACCAATCTCATCCCCCAGTGCATCAAGGGACAGTTGTCCTTCACACCATGGTTCTGAGGGGGAAGAGCAAGTATTTTCAGATGAAACTGAAACAAGTAAACACACCACCTTGAATTTCTGAAGGAATCAAACTGGGATTCTTTTTACGCAGTTATCTGTGATTCAGAGATGTGTCTAAAAGTTGTAATACAAAAGTTATCACTAAAAACTGGCTCGTAAACTAACATGCAGATTTGGATAGCTCAGAAACCAAATTCATTACCAAGAAATCCTTCAGATTGTAAACTTGAAGGCAACCAATCTACTTTCAAGATCGCTTAAAGAATTGGACAACCTTAAATTTATGGCCTATCACCTTAAAAACAAAAGAATTCAATGAATGCAAAACTGTCACAAGATTCAAATGGTCTCTCAGGGCCAAGGAAATGGTGGGAACTGCACAGGGAAGGTCTGATGAGAGTTCTAATGAAGAAACAAGGTATCAAGTTGTGTTTCGATTTAAATCTGCTAGCATCACCAATTCATTTTACTTGTTCAGCTATTAAGACAAAAAACTGGATAAGGCATGAGTTTTTTGGATTACCAAAGGTAGCAATCCAGTGATGGGTTAGGTTAAAGTTTTATTCCATTAAGATTAAACAGTAAATATATACTTAATCTCAGGAAAAATTTTTGTTCAATAGCATAGAAATAACTGTTGATTATCTCAATAAACTCCCTTCTTCTTTTTTTCTTCCAGGGCTGAGGACTGAACTCTGGGCCTTGCGCGTGCTAGGCAAGCGCTCTGCCACTGAGCTAAATCCCCAACCCCTCCTTTTTTTTTGTTTTTTAAAGAGAGAGAGGAGGAGAGAAAAAGAATCAATATTATTTATTTTTTCATATGGCCTTCATTTCTCTGACACTTAGTTGTTATGTGGTGCTGGGGTTTGAACCCAGGTCCTCATGCATGCCAGGCAAGCACTCCAACCGCTGAGCCATAGCTCCAGCCCCTCCCTCCCTTACTTCTTAGTATACAAAAGAACTTACATGATTTTGAATTTAAAGTAAGATTTCCCCACCACTATGCTCAATGCTCCTATTCTTCCAATGATATCTGACAGGAGGTAACCGTCAGATTTATTTTCTCAAAGCAACCAACTTTTTATTTTTTTTTTTTTTTTTTTTTTTTTTTTTTTTTTTTTTTTTTTTTTTTTTTTTTTTTTTTTTTTTTTTTTTTTTTTTTTTAAAGAGAGAATCGGCTTTATTTAGTTCTTCATTAGGTTTTCATTGCTCTGTTGCTTAGTTGTGTATAGTGCTGGGGTTTGAACCTGGGTCCTCACACATGCCAGGCAAGCGCAATACCACTGAGCCACCACTCCAGCCCCAAAGCAACCAATTTAATACCATTGTTTCTTCTTTTTTTTGGGTACTGGGGATTGAACCCAGGGGTGCTTTACCACTGGGTTATACCTCCAGCCCTTCTTATTTTTTATTGAGACAGGGTCTCATGAAGTTGCCAAGGGCTTAAGTAACTTGCAATCCTCCTACCTTAGCCTCCAGAGCCAGTGGGATTACAGGGTTGCACCATCATGCACGACTCCATTGTTTCATTTTATTGTAAGCAAGGCTCTATCAAAGACTGGCTTCATAATGATCTCCTTAGTTTTCACCTTAAACCTCTCTCCCCATCATTGTTACCTATTACTCTGCAGTGTCATTATCACCTTCACTTTACCCACCAGGCCTGCAACCCATTTTGAGTACACAGAACCAGCCCTAGCACAGTGCTTAGCAAACAGAAGTAGCTCAATAAACAGCTGTTGATGGTAGTAAGAACACAGGACGCTGCAAAGCCCGTCTCGGCATGAAAAGGAACAGAGATGAAACACTTAGCAAAGCAGCAATACTCAGTCACCTTTCCAGGGTTTTCTGCTCAGCCCTAAAAGAGCATCTGTGAATGCCAGGTCTTCCGATGTAACATGAATAAAGTAGCTGTGCAAGAGGCCTTTGTAGCACATGCTACAAGAGATCAGGGAGTAAGCACCACAGGGTTCCAACTAGGAACTGTGTTACTTTTCCTTGAGGAGCAAAGTGCACTAGGGGATTCTTGAGCAAATCAATGACATTATTTTTTTTTAAACTTTTTTTTTTTTTTTAAAGAGACATGGACTGTGTGAGAAATCGAATCAATTTTATTTCGTTTTTCAAGTGGTTTTCGTTGCTCAGACACTTAGTTGTATATGTGGTGCTGGGGTTCCCACTCATGGTCTTGCACATGCCAGGCAAGCACCATAACTGCTGAGCCACCGCTCCAGCCCCCAATTACATTTTTAAAATATTTTAAAACACAATTTTTATTGGCTGCTGCCTTCTGTCTAGGCCAGCTTTTAATAATCCTGCAGAGTTTTTACCTTTTACCAGCTTTCAGATTATACTAAAACCAGCTTTGCCAAAAATTAACTCACGGGGGTTGGTGCCCCTTCCTCTATCTTCTCTAACACAAAAGACATTTGAAACCTATACTTTTTTCAACTTGTTTAGCATGAAACATTGCTGCTTGACATAAATATCTAAGAGTCCACAAACTGTTTTTGGCCTTAGACACTTTAAAAAGACTTTTGTTAACTGACTGAAGAGAGCAGAAAACAAATTGTTGAGGCCAACAACTTCTATCCTGACAAAGCAGTAACCAAGGCCATGTCTCATCCGCAAGTTACACTGCTAAATAACTTACATTACTGAGTACCTGCCATTTTCATTATTAACTGTTGAAGCAGAATCTTGTTTTGATTCCTGACCACACAACTACTAGACTACATTCTCCAGATTTCCATTCTATTTGGAGCGGTTATGGAATGTCCAGGTCAGTGGAACATGGTTAGAAGAGAGAGATGTCACATCTGGAACTGGCCCACCAAAATCATCTATCTGATTCTCCACTGTTTTCCCCTATTTGCCATCAGAGGTCAATTAGCAGGGTTTGGGAACCATGAGATAAAGATGGTAATACCAATACCCCTCTATCAGGTAGGGCCCCTGAAAATACAGATCAAAGTTATGCTGCCTCCATTATAATCACCTTAATACTGACTGGACTGTATGTGAGTCAGAAATAAACTCCTGGGGCTGGAGTGGTGGCTCAGTGGTTGAAGTGCTTGCCTGGCACACATGAGGACCCAGTTTCAAATCCCAGCACCACATGTACAACTAAGTGTCAAAGGCCAGATGGACAAACAAACAAAATTGATTCTCTTTTCTGTCTCTCTCTCTTAAAAAAAGAAAGAGTGAGAGGGAGGGAGAGAAATAAACTCCTGTTGTTCATTAAAAAGAAAAAAAAGGCGGCTAGTTGAAGTGGTGCTTGTCTATAATCCTACTCAGGAGGCTGAGGCAGCCTAGGCATTTCAGAGAGAACCCATCTCAAAATAAAACGAATAGGGCTGGGGATGCAGTTGAGGTAGCTAACTGGCAGAGCACCCCCAGGCTTAATTCCACCAAAAAAGAAAGAAAAAGAAAAACTTTCCCAGAGTGAACTGGTTAATAATACAGAACTAAGGGAGATTTCTTGTTTCAAAAACAAAACAACAACAACAAAAAAAGTGGAGGGGCAAAGGAATATGTAAAATTTTGGAAAGCAACCGTTTTATATCTAATTAGTATATATAAGCTTTATTTATCCATGAATAATTTGGCTTGTTTGAAATTTTAAAATTTCTCATAAGACAATTAGCAGCCATATTTAGATGACTCCAACGTTTAACAGGGGAGGCATGGGAAAACTGCTATTAAAAAGTATAATTATGGGGCTGGAACAGTGGCTTAGTGGTTGGAAGGCTTGCCTGGCATGTACGAGAATCTGGGTTCAAACTCCAGTACTATAAATACAACTAAGTGTTGGTAAAGCAAAGGCCAGATGGAAAAAATAACTAAAACTGATTCTCTCTTTCTCATTCTCTCCCTATTAAAAAAAAAAAAAAAGTATAATTAGGGACTGAGAATGTAGAGGGATAGAGCTCATCCTCACCTCTTGCAAGGCCTGGGTTTAATCCCAGAACAAAAATATAATCGGTGGGGTTTTACAATGCATACAAGATCATAAGTTTTAAACAGAGACCAGACAATTCTTTTTTTTTTTTTTTAAAGCAAATCAGAAATTTATTAACTCATGTAACTTCATTGCTCAGCTTTAATCCCAGGGTCTCGGGAGGCTGAGGCAGGACTGCAAGTTCCAGGTCAGCAACTCAGTGAGGCCCTAAGCAACTTAGCAAGACCCTGTCTCAAAAAAATAAAATAAAAATGGGCTGGGGATGCAGCTCAGTCCCTGAGTTAAATACCCAGCACCAAAAACTACATATAAATATATAAAATCACAAAAATAAACTGCACAGATTATTTCTTCAAGGGAAATAAATATATAATGTTCCCTGAGTCAATAAAAACATAAAGACATCAACAAATCCAACAGAAAGTGTATGAGTGGGTCTATACCTGCTTTTTACCTAGTGTGTCCTACAATTTTACCCCATCTCTAAATAGCAAGGTTCACCAATAAAGCTTATTATACCAAAATTCCTATTAACTTCTTAAGACCACAGTCATGCTCATTGTAAAATGCTTTAAACAACCGGAATGGAGCTGAAACTGTTAAAGTGTCGTTTACACTGTGTCTTTTGCACCTTTATGGGGGAGGGGACTACATTCTGGAACTGCACCCTGAAGGAATAGCAAAGGATCAGGTATCAACATTGTCCTCACGAATACAGTTAACTAACAGCTCTGTGTGGTTAGTCTTTGAAGAGACTGACAGCCAACTTTGGCTTCCTGGGGGAGCAAATTACACAAGTTGATTCAGCAACCTATTACGCTTGGTTTTTATTTGCTCTTAAATCAACCATTTAAAATAAAGCCTCCAGGTTCAGATTAACATAAAGCGGAATGGTCAGTCGTCTTTGAAGTCTCCACTAGGGGGAAATTTTGGGATGCCAGGGGGAGATTTTTAGATTCAACAAATGCCTGTTCAAGCCCAGGGCAGCTCGAAAACACTGCAAGTTTGCTGGAAGCGGTTCCCAAAGCTCCCGATGACCCCTCACCTGATTGAACTCCTCATCGGCGTATATATCAATCAAGTCCACTCCTTCTGACATGGTTCCGTAAAGAGGATCTCGAGCCCGAAGAATGGGCAAAGTAAGAAAGAGGTCCCTGCAGTGTTCAGAAAAGGGCAAAAATTAGAAGGCGTGAGGGTCCCAGGCTGGGAGGAGGGCGATGGTTGCCAACCTCCGGTCTCCAGAGACGCAGCATCCCGGCAGCCCAAGCTCGGCCCCACCCGCTCCGCCCCGCCCCCGGGCTCGCGCCGCCCCCCGCTCTCCCAGGCCGCCCGGGCTCGCGGGGCTCGCTGCCCATCACCCGCGGGCCCGACCCGAGTCGGCGCCGCAGCTGCCTGTGGCGCGACGGCAGGGTCCAGGCCTCGGCTCTCAGGGGCCCTGAGGACCGGCTGCGAAGAACGGCCGCGGCGAAGCCCGCAGTCCCAGCCCGCCGCACCTGCCTAGGCCGCAAGGCGGCCCCGGCCAGAGCCCGAGCGGGTCCGGGAGCTCCAGCCACCGTCATCCCCACCCAGGCTCCGTCCTCGCCCCAGCTAGGCCTGCCTGACTCCCTCCCCACAGCTCCGGCCCGGCGCCCGCAGCCCCCTCCCCAAAGGCCCGCGCCTCCCTCGGCCCGCCGAAGCCGGCCGCCCCAGACTCCACCGACCCCCTCCCCGCCTCAGCGCCGACCCCGACCCTTCTTCCGGCCCAGCCGGCCCCCGGCCGCGCGCCCCCGTTACCGGGAATATGGCGGCGGCGGCGGCGAGTCCGGACTAGGCCCGAAGCGCGCGAACCGCTCTCCGCCCCAGGTCCCGCCCCCCCCGCCGCCGGCGTCACACGCATCGCCACTTCCGCCTCACGCAGACACGCACCTTCCGGCTCAGTCCTCCGCGGCGGCCGTAGTGGGCTCGGCCGAAGGCCCGGAGTTTCCGGAAGTACCGCATTGCAGGTTTCCGGTGCGGGTAGGGCAAAATGGCCGTGGTCACCGTGCTCCCGACTCTGGCGCGGGTGAGAGAGCCGAGCTTCCAGGGTTCCGGGCGGGCGGCAACTGGGCCTGAGTCTTGCGTTCTGTCACCGTGGAGGCTATGGGGAGCGTTCAGTAGTCCGATCTCCCAGGTCAGGGGCAGTCCCAGCGCGAGTCCTGCCCTACAGCTCAGGAGATGAGGTCGCCACCATCGTCTCCACGGTGGGCTCGACTGATGATACCGGGTTGAGCGGTCAGTCGTGCGAGACTGACCCAGTGCAGATCTCACCTACGCCCCAGGAAGGGTTAGGCCCGTGTCTGAGTGCTGCCTTTCACCTACCAGCTCTGGAGCCTTCTTGAGTGCCTGTCGTGATTTCACATAGTGCTCAGCTTTTTTCTTTTTTTAATGTGGGCATTTACCACTCTAAACTTCACTCGTGGTGCCGTTGCGTTGCATATCATGATTTTTTTGTAAGTTGACTTTTTATTTACCTCGAGGTCTTTTCAAATTTTGTTTTTAATTTCTTCTTTGACCTTTCGGTTGTTCAAGAGTGTAGTGTAGCTGGGTGTGGTGGTGCACGCCAGTAATCCAAGCTTCTCGGGAGGTTGAGGCAGGAAGATAGCAAATTCGAGGCCAGCCAGCTTGGGCATTTATCCAGACCTTTTCACAAAATTAAAAAAAAAAAAGGCTTGGGGATGTCGCTGAACGGTAGAGCGCCCCCTGGATTCAGTTCCCAGTATTGGGGGCAGTTAGGTGTGTTCTTTAATTTCCACATTATTTGTGAACTTTCCAGTTTCCCTCTGCCTCTGATTTCCCGTTTTATTCCAGTGCAGTTGGAAAAGATACTTGGTAGAGTTTGTTCACTTACATTTGTTTGGTTTTTGGTACCAAAAAAAAAAGTTAACACTGTAAGTGGATGTGGTGCTCTATCACTGAACCACATCCCCAGCCCTTTTTATTTTTTATTCAGGGTCTTGCCAGGTTGCTTAGGTTCTCCTTAAATTGCTGAGGCTGGCTTTGCACTTGAGATCCTCCTGCCTCAGCCTCCCGAGTCTCTGGGATCACAGGCGCGCACCACTGCTCCGAGCTTAAATTTGTTGACTTGTTTTGTGATAGAACTTGTGATTTATCCTGGGGAATATTCCCTTGTGTATTCTGTTGGGTGGGATGTTCTGTATATATCTATTAGCTACATTTATTCTACAGTATTATTCAAGTCCTCTATTTTCTTTCTTTCTTTTTGGGGGGTACCAGGTGTTGAAGCTAGGGAATTAGCCACTGAACCACTTCCCAGCCCTTTTATTTTTTATTTTGAGACAGGGTCTGGAAAAGTTGTTTAGGGCTTTGCTAAATTACAGAGGCTTACTTTGAGCTTGGAATCTTCCTGCCTCAGCCTCCAGGGTGGCTGTGATTACAGGCATGCTCCACCACGACCAGCCTCTTCTTTTCTTTTTAATCCTCAGCCTGGATGATTTGTCCGTTTTTGAAAGTGGGGTATTGAAATTTCCTACTGTTCAGGCTGGAGTGTGGCTCAACAGTTCATGCGCTTGCCTGGCATGCGCGAGGATCCGGGTTCAAACCCCAGCACCATGTTCACAACTAAGTGTCGGAGAAACAAAGGCCAGATGAAAAAATAAATCAAGTTGATTCTCTCTCTCTCACGCTCACTCTCCTGCTCTCTCTATAACAAAAAGAAAAAAAAATCCTATTATCATTTGTTGCTTTTTTTCCCTTCAGTTCTGTCAGGGTCTGCGTCAGTTATTTGGATGCTCCAATGTTAGGTACATATATGTTCATAATTATGTCATTTTGGCGAGTTAACCCTTTTATCATTGTTTCATGCCCTTTGTCTCGTGACAATTTTTTTTGCTTTTTTCTTTTTGTGGTACCAGGGATTGAACCCAGGGGTACATAACCATTCAGCCACATCCTCATCTCTTTTTATTTTTTGTTTTGAGACAGGGTGTTAGTAACTCACTTAGACTGGCTGTGAACTTGTAATCCTGCCTCAGCCTCCCATGTCACTGGGGCTATGGGCATTTGCCGCTGCACCCTGTGTCTCACGACAGTATTTGACCTCAAGTGTTTTTTTTTCTGATACCACTGCTGTCTTTTGGGTGCCGTTTTCAAGGGATATCATTTCCCATCCTTTCACTTTCAACCTATGTGTGTCCTTAAAGCTAAAGTGAGCTTCTCATAGGGTTGGAGGTTGGGTTTTGTTTGTTTGTATATTTTGTTTTGCTTTTATCCATTGGAATAGTCTTTATCTTTTTTTTTTTTTTTTTTTTAAAGAAAGAGGGACAGTGAGAGAGACCGAGAAAGAGAGAAACAACTTTATTTAGTTTTTCACATGGCCTTAGTTGCTCCAACACTTAGTTGTGTACGTGGTGCTGGGGTTTGAACCCAGGTCCTTCTGCTTGCCAGGCAAGCACCGAAACCGCTGAGCCACCGCTCCAGCCCCAGTCTTTATCTTTTGATTGGGAAGTTTAATCCATCTACATTTAAGTACTGATAGGAGAGGAGTCACTATTGTCATTTTGGTGCTTTCTGTTTTGTTGCTCTTTTTTCCATTTCTTGCTGTCCTCCGTTCATTTTTTCCCCCTATAGTGATGTGCTTTGATTTCTCATTTTTTTTAAAGCTGGTTTCTGACACAGTTGATTTTTTTTTTTTTTTAAAGAAAGAGGGAACAGTGAGCGAGAGAAAGAAGCAATTTTTATTTAGTTTTTCATGTGACTTTCATTCCTCAGACACTTCCTTGTGTACGTGGTGCTGGGGTTTGAACCCGCGTCCTGGCATATGCCAGGCAAGCACCATAACCACCGAGTCCCCGCTCCAGTCCTGATTTCTCATTTTCTTTTTCTATTTTTTAAAGAGAGAGGGACAGTGAGAGAGACAGAGAAAGAGAGAAACAACTTTATTTAGTTTTTCACATGGCCTTAGTTGCTCCAACACTCAGTTGTGTACATGGTGCCGGGGTTTGAACCCGGGTCCTCGTGCTTGCCAGGCAAGCGCCGAGACCGCTGAGCCACCGCTCCAGCCCCCCTGATTTCTCATTTTCTTTTGTGTCCTCTATAGGCGTTTTCTTTGTGTTTACCACAGGGTTACATAAAATGTCTTCTAACAGTGTTATAAGATTTTATGTTATAAGATTTCACTTGCATACAAAAACTCTGTTCTTTTACTTCCCCCTTTTGTATTACTGATGTCACAAAGTATCCTTTTTATATTATGTATCCATTAACATTTTTATAGCTACAATGTTATTTTTTTAAAGAAAGAAGGACAGTGGGAAAGAGAAAGAGAAAATCAACTTTATTTAGTTTTACAAGTGGTCTTTGCTGTTCCGACACTTTGTTGTGTACATGGTGGGGTTCAAACTCACCTACTTGTACATGCCAGGCAAGCACCTTAACTGCGGAGCCACCGCTCCAGCCCCAGGTACAATTTTTTTTTTTTTTTTAAAGAGAGAGGGACAGTGAGAGTGACAGAGAAAGAGAGAAACAACTTTAATTAGTTTTTCACATGGCCTTCGTTGTTCCAACACTTAGTTGTGTACGTGGTGCTGGGGTTTGAACCCAAGTCCTTCTGCTTGCCAGGCAAGCACCAAAACCTCTGAGCCACCGCTCCAGCCCCAGGTACAATGTTTTTTATACATTTGTATTGAACTTCTATACCAGAATGAAAAGTGACTTAACAAACGGGTCCCAATGTAGTCCCAGCTATTTGAGAGACTTCATGAAGAAGGAGGATCCTGGAACCCAAGAGTTCAGGGCCAGCCTGGGCAAACTAGTGGAACCCCATCCCCTCAATAAAAGTAATTTACCACTTACAGTGTTACTTTTTTTTAGGGGGGTACTGGGAATTGAACCCAGGGCACTCTTTCACTGAGCTACATCCTCCAGCCCTTTTTTATTTATTTTATTTTTATTTATTATTTTATTTATTTTTTTCAGGGCTGAGGATTGAGACCTCACGCATGCTAGGCAAGCGCTCTTCCACTGAGCTAAATCCCCAACCCCCAGCCCTTTTATTTTAAGATAAGGTCTCCCTAAGTGGCTTAGCTTGGGCTTGAACTTGCCATCCTCCTTCCTCTGCCTCCTGAGCAGCTGCAATTGCAGACATGTACCAGTGTGCCCAGCCAGTGTTTTATGTTTGTCTGTGTATTAGCCTTTACCAGTGAACTTTATACTTTAATTTGCTATTGTGCTACTATCCAGCATCCTGTCATTGTTCAGCATTTGTTCAGCATTTCTGTAAATCAGGTCTAGTGGTGATGAGCTGCTCCCTAGCTTTCCTTTATCTGGGAAGATCTTTTCTTTCACCTATGCTTTTGAAGAACAGTTTACCAGATATAGTTTGTTTGGTCAGCATTTTTTTTCCAGCATTTTTGGATTAAATCATCCCGCTGCTAGTCAGCAAGTTTTCTGTTAAGAACTCTTCTGATAGTCTTATGGGAGATCTTTCTTGTTGCTTGCAAAATTCTTTCATCTTTGATTTTTAACAATTTCTTTTTGGAAAAATTACTGTTTTTTTTTTTTTAAACAACTTTATTTAGTTTTTCACATGGCCTTCGTTGCTCTAACACTCAGATGTGTACATGGTGCTGGGGTTTGAACCCCGGTCCTCCTTGTGCCTGCAGGCAAGCGCCCAAACCGCTGAGCCACCGCTCCAGCCCCCAAAATTACTATTTTTGACAAAGGATATAAACATGAACTTGAGAAGAATATTTTTTTTTAAATTTCAAAGCTATTAATGGCAACAAGGACAATCCAAATATATTCCAATATAAATTTTCAGTGTTAATTTATTTAATGCAACTCATACCAAGCTCTTATAATTGCCTAGGACATTGGTCCATGCCACACCCAGTATTGCTTCATTTCTGAAATGTTGCCTTGAAACTAACAGGAAAAAAAAAGTGGATAAGCCAGGCACAGTGGCACATGCCTATAATCCCAGCAACCTGGGAGCTTGAGGCAGAAGGATTGCAACTTCAAGGCCAACCTCAGCAACTTAGAAAGACTCAGTCTCAAAATTAAAAAAAAAAAAAATTTAAAGGATGAAATTTGGCTAAAACAAATAGAATAGTAGATCCAAATTGTTAGAACAATTCCCCATACTGATGATAACCTGCCCCATCCTTTTTAATTTCTACAAAAATTATTCAGCCAATTGTGTTAATGCAAAAAATAGGAATCCCTGCCTTCAGTGTGCATCAGAGTTGTCTAGAAAGAAGGCTTGCTAAAATACTGAGATTCTGACCCAAAATATTTGGGGTAGGGCTTAGAAAACTGAATTTTCATTGCATGCTGTATTTGCTTGGGCTACCAAAATCAAATACCCCTATCGGAGAAATTTTCTCACAGTTCTGGAGGCCTAAGGTCCAAGATCAAGACGCTGGTAGGATCAACTTCTCTAGAGGCCTCTCTGGCTTGCAGATGACCGCCTTCTCAGCATGTCCTCATGCGGTCTTTGTATATATATGTACATTCCTCATGTCGCTTCTGACTAGACAGCTGGGTTGCAGTGTGTCTAGGTGTGAACTCTTTGGGTACATGCTGGTTGGGATCTCTTGAACTTCTTGAATCTAAATGTCCATTTTCCCAAATTTGGAAGTTTTCAGCCATTATTTCTTTAAGATTTCTGCCTTCCTGTCTCTTCTTCTGAGACTCTGATATCGTATACATTGGTCTACTCCATGGTGTCCTATAAGTCCCTTGGGTTTTCTTTACTCTTTTTCATTCGTTTTAAAGTTCTTTTTAAAATTCCTCTCATGGGGTAATTTCAAATGGCCTGTCTGAATTTACTGCTTCTTTCTTCTGCTCGATCAAGTGTGCTGTTGAACATCTCTAGTGATTTTTTTTTTCAATTCAGTTATTGTATTCAGCTTCAAAGTTTCTGTTTGCTTCACTTTAAAATATTGTCTGTTGCAGTTCTCACTTTATTCAGGCATCCTTTTCCTGAGCTAATTGTGCATCTTTGTGATGGTCATTTTGAATTTTTCATTTGAATTCTTAGAGTCAGTTTCAGAAGATTTGTTTTGATCCTTTGATTGGGCACTGTTTCCTGTTTATTCATGTACCTTACAACTTTGTGTTGACATCTCTGCATTTGGAAAACATCCCTGAGCCTTGAATTACTGGATTCCTGGACTGCAAAGTAGGGATAGTATCTGCAGTATCACACAGCTTTCCCACAGCTAAGTAAGATCTCATGGAGCACCCGCAGCACCCAACACCACCATAAGTGGTGAGTAAATGACAGTGATTGTAGTCATTGTTATTTTAAAGATGTTTGTGGTTTGTTTGTTTCAGATGCTGACAAGGCACAGCCTATTGTCTCCTTCACTCAGTGTGACATCATTCAAACGCTTCTACAGAGGTGACAGCCCAACAGACTCCCAAAAAGACCTGATTGAAATCCCTTTGCCTCCATGGCAGGAGAGGACCGATGAATCCATAGAGACCAAAAGAGCCCGCCTACTCTATGAGAGCAGAAAGAGGGGAATGTTGGAAAACTGCATTCTCCTTAGGTGGGGAATGGGAGTCTGGGTGCCAGTTCTGTTTGACTGGCGGCAGTCTTTGCAACCTTTTTTTCCTTTCTTGTTTCTAGCCTTTTTGCTAAAGAACATCTGCACCACATGACGGAGAAGCAGCTGAACCTCTATGATCGCCTGATTAATGAGCCTAGTAATGACTGGGATATTTACTACTGGGCCACAGGTACTGGTCATAAGCAGCATGATGTGAAAGTAAGGCACATCATTAGCTGATTTGAATCTGAAATTGTATCATAGGCAGTTTTTTCTTTTATTCATGTTATAGGCACTCAACTCAAACACTTCAAATTCTTCCAAAATGTGCAAAATTTCTTTGATCAGTCAAGGTTCTTTGGTTGTGAGACAAAAGAGAAACTTACTCTGTGTAACTTAACCAGAAAGGGAACTTAGTGAAACGGTGTGTGAAACTCACAGACTCAAAAGGAAGGTTGAAGAAGAACCAGGCTGAGAATGGAGAGAAACTGTTGGCAGACCCAAGCCAGCTGCTAACCATATGTCAGGCCAGTTAAGTTGAGAGATGAGGTGTTAAGGCAGGGAAGGCAGCTGATTGAAAGAGCTGGCTGATGGAGAATATGGAAGACAGTCATCCACAGGACCAGCAAGGGATTTCTAAAGGGGAGTTTTAAGGAAGTGAGAATAAAAAGGTGCAAATAAAATCAAGAAGCTATTTTTGAGTTGCAGACCACAGGTGTCATGAGGGTTGCCTGTCTCTGGTTCCGCTCTCTTGACCTTCCAAGGTTCCTGTTTCTTGTTACAGTGAATTATCTTAAGCTATACATTGACAGAGCATAAGCTTCATGCCTGCTTACGTGCAAGAATTCAGGTTGCTTTCAGGTTATGTTTGTGTCCACTTGTGTTCTATGACGTTACAGTGTACTATTAAATTTTAGCAAGTGTCTATCTTCTAGAACTAATAAACTTTTTCAATATGAAGTTAATATACTTCAAAACCAGACAATTCTGAAAGTCTTCATTGGTTTTGTGAATATGAATTCTAATTGTTTATCATTAGGATTAGTTTTGGCTGTGAACAAAAAGAGTCCAAACAATAATGGCTTAACCAAAATAGAACTATCTTTTGCTTTTTTATAGTAGTCCAGAACTCAAGAGCCCAATCAGGGACTTCAAAAAGTAATGAGTTGGGGCTAGAGTGGTGGCTCAGCAGTGTCGTGCTTGCCTGGCATGCGCAAGGACCCAGGTTCAAACCCTAGCACCACATACACAACTTTTAAGTATCAGAGCAACGAAAACCAGATGAAAAACTGAAATTGATTCTTTATCTCACTCTCACTCTCCCTCTCTCTCTTAAAAAAAAATGTAATGGGTTCCATGTTTCTCCTGAAACTCATTCTTAGCATGTGTTGTCTGCTTTATGATCCTAAAGAGCTGTTGGAACTGTCACATTCATGCTTCCCCCAGGAGAAAAGTGTTTAGAAGAACATACCCACTTCTTTATTCATCTTTCTTAAGAAATTATTCCTCGTACTTCCATTTATTTTGCATTAACTACGGCTCAGTTACACAGCTACAGCTTGCTGTAAGAAAGAAATAATATAGTTTGTTCCATGCATCCGACTACACTGGTGCTTTTGTTTCCAATGAAAATAGGAGAGTGGATGTGAAGGGAACATCTTATCCTTTTCTGCTGCATCCTGGATATCTTGTTTTTATGTGTTCACTCCACATGACTTTTCCGTCAGTTTGGATTGCATATATGAGTGGTTCTTTTTTCTAAAGAGAGAGGGACAATAAGCGAGAGAGAATCATTTTTATTTAGTTTTTTATGTGGCCCTTTGTTGCTCCAAGAGCTCACTGCGTAAGAGGTGCTAGGGTGTGAACTCACGTACTCGCACATGCCAGGCAAGCGCTGTAACCACTGAGCCACTGCTCCAGCCCCATATGAGTGGTTCTCAAAGATGATAATCTAGGTTAGGTGTATAGCAGACTCCACCATCTAGCTTATATAAGTATTCTGTGAGTTCCCACAATAGTAAATTCACCTAATCACAGTTCACAGAACATATTCCTGCCGTTATGCAGTGTGTGACTGTATTAGTATCAGAAAATGGAAACCATTCTGTGTGTTTTAAGTAAGAAGAATGAATCTAGAAGCTTACATAATTGACTATTTGAAAGCCCATAAAGTCTGAAATATTTACTACTTATCCCTTTACAGAACAAGTTTGTTAATTGATTTAGCAAAATACATTTGCGATTCATCCGTGTTGTTTGTATAGTGATTCATTCTTTGGTATTGTTGAGTGATAGTCTGGTGTGTGGATATACCACACTTTATTTATCTGTTGACCAGTTGAGAGATGTTAGAGTTGTTTCCGGTTGTAGGGAAGTGTGAGTGAAGCTGCTATAAACATTTGTGTACAGATTTTGTGGACATAAGTTTTAGTTTTTCTTGAATAAGTAAGTGTATGTTTAAATTTGTAGCGTAACACACCTTTTCTGTAATGGATCAGATAGTAAATATTTTGGGCTATTCCAGCTTTGTGGACTCTGTAATAATCCTCCACTGCATGTATAGCATGAGAGCAGCCACAGACAACAGGCAAACAAATGATAAAACTCCTTATGGACACTGAATTTAGATTTCATATAATTTTCATGTTACGAAATAATCTTTTGATTTTTTTTTCCCCTAAACATTTAAAAATCGTTTTGTTTTGTTTTTTTCCAAGAGGGGACAGTGAGAGACAGAGACAGAGAAAATCAATTTTTATTGAGTTTTTCACATGTCTTTTGTTGCTCTGAGACTTCATTGTGTACGTGGTGCTGGGGTTTGAACTCGCATACTTGTGCATGCGGGACAAGCGCCGTAACCACTGAGCCACAGCTTCAGCCCCTTAAAAATCATTCTTAACTCACAGCCATTGGAAAAATAGGCTGCAGGCCATAGTTTCTCAGTATCTGGTAAGTGAAAGAGGCCAGACTCAAGGAGTACATGTTGTATGATTCTGTTTATATGATATTCTTGAAAAAGCAAAGTAGCAGGGACAGAAAACAGATCAGTGATTGCACAGACTGGGTGTGGAGGAAGGGATTGATGCCCCCTCTTTTATCAACTCTCAACCAGCCTTTTGGTTATTTGCCTTTCCAAAAAGCATGTGGTGGGACATCACTATAGTTTTCGTTGCCATGTGTCTAATAACCTTTAATATTGAAGATCTTTTCAAGTGCGTATTCACCATTTGTATACATCTTTGTTGATGATTTTCGTCAGATATCCTACCACCACCACTGTTTTTATTAAGTTGCGTTGTTTTCTTATTCTGGGTTCAAGTCCTTTATTAGACATGTCTTGCAAGAATGTTTGTTTGTTTTCTTAACATTGTCCCAGAGCAGTTTTTAGTTTTGGTGGATTACAGTTTTGTTCAATGGATTGTGGTTTTGTTTTTGTTTTTGGTACTGGGAATTGAACCTGGGGGCTCTTTACCACTGAGCTACATCCCCAGACCTTTTCATTTTATTTTGAATGAGAATCTCACTGAGTTTCCAAGATTGGCCTTGAACTCCCGATCCTCCTGCCTCTGCCTCCTGAATTGCTAGCATTATAGGCATGTACCACAGTGCCCTGATTGGATTGTGATCTTGACCTTGTAACAACTCTGCAAATCTAAAGTCACAAAGATTTTCTTTTCTAGGAGTATTAGAACTAGAGCTGTTTGATTTCTTTTCTTTTCTTTTTTTTTTTTCCAGGGCTGGGGGTGGAACCCAGGAGGGTGCTAGTCAAGCACCCTTCAACTGAGCTACATCATCAGTCCTTTGTCTACTTTTTTATTTTAGAGAGCGAGGGACAGTGAGAGGGAGAGAGCATGTGAGAAAGAGAGAATTAACTTTAGTTTTTCATGTGGCTTTTGTTGCTCTGACAATTTGTTGTATATGTGGTGCTGGGGTTTGAACCCACGTCCTCACGCATGCCAGGCAAGTGCTGTAGCTGCTGAGCCACCACTCCAGCTCCCTTTTTCCATTTTTTAATTTTGAGACAGTGTCTTACTAAGTTGCTCAAGCTTGTCTTGAACTTGATCCTTCTGCCTCTGCCTCCCAAGAAACTGGAATTACTGGTGTGTGCCACCATACCAAATCTATTTTTGTTTTAAGAAATCAAATCCCTAGGTTCAGTCTCTGGCACCACCAAAAAAAAAAAAAAACAAAAAATCCTACTTGGATTTTGACTGGGGCTGAGTTCAGGTCAGTAGATCAATTTTCACAGATCATGAGCACCATATATTACAACATTTATTTAGGCCTTTTTGGATTTCTTTCATTAGTGTACTATCTATTTTTACATAACACTTTACCCAAACCTAATGACTTAATGAAACCCACGTTTATCTCACAGTTTCTTTGGGTCTGGAATCCAGGTTTCACCGTCTGTCACGGGGTTGCAGTCAAGATGTCAGCCTGTGATCTAGTCTCATCTGAGCTGTGACAGTCAAGGTGTCAGCCTGTGATCTAGTCTCATCTGAGCCGTGATTAAGGACGGATGTGCTTTCAGTCTCACTCTGGTGTTGACAGGGTTCAGTTTCTTACAAGCTTTTTCTTTGAGGGTCCTGGGGTTTTTTGCTGAGAAGTTGCTCTCTGTTCTTTGTCACAAAAACCTTTCCATAGGCATCTAGAACAAGGGAGCCGAGATGGAAATAAGAGTCTCATAGCAAGATGGAAACCGCTCTATTCTATAACCTCATCACAGAAGTGACATTCCAGCATCTTCACTTTATTCTGCTGGTCCCGCCCGCACTCAGGGGGAGTCTAGGAGGCAGAGATCTTTAGGGGTCCATGACTTTCAGTTCTCAGGGTTTGCACATATTTTCTGGATTTATACCTAGATATTTTATGTATTTTGTGGGTTTTTTGTAAATGGTACTTTTTTGGTCCTGGGTATTGAACCCACTGGCGCTTTACCATGAAGTTGCATCCCCAACCCTTTTTAATTTTGGGGACAGGGTCTCACCAAGTTACAAAGGCTGGCCTTGAACTTGCAATCCTATTGGCTCAGCCTCCTGAATTGCTGGGATTATACAAGTGCACCACCATGCCCAGCTACAAGGGTACTTTTAAAAGAGTTATTTCAATTGTTTATTACTAGAATGTAGAAACACGATATATTGACTTTGTATCTATGGCCTTGCTAACCTTCATGTAGACGTTTCTTTATAGGTTCTTTAGGGTTTTTTATGGGTATGGTCAATGTCATTTGTATAGAGATAATTTCTTTTCTCCTTTTCAATCTCTATGCCTTTTATATCTTTTACTTGCCTTATTACACTGTCCAAAACCTTAGGTATAATGTTGAATAATGGTGGTGAGAGAACGCATCCTTGCCTGTTTCAACTGTTAATATTCAGTCTTTCACTTTTGAGTATAATGTTAGCCGTAGGTTAATTGTAATGCCTTTTACCAGGTTGAGAAAATTTCCTCCTGTTTCTGGCGTACAGTGTTTTGTCGTGCACAGATGTTGAATTCTGTCAGGTGTTTTCAGTGCGACTCTAAGATGATCATTTCTTTAGAGATGTGATACATTTAGTAATAAGATGAATTGTTGACTGACTGATTTTCAAATCCTGAACCAGCTTACATTCCAAGGATAAACATCACATAGTCATAATACACGTTGATGGATTTCATTTGCTAGTATGTGAAAATCTTTGTACTTGTCTCCATGAAGGATTTTTGTGTATAGTAGTCTTGTAATGTTGTCATCTGGTTTTGATCAGAGTATTTCTGGAATAATATGTGTAGAATTGGTGTTATTGCCTCCTCAAATTGTTTGATAGAATTTGCTAATGAAGCTATGGAGGTCAGGGGTTATCTTTGATGAAAGTCTTTAACTGTAAAGTCATTGCGAGTTCAAACCCCAGCACCACGTACACAACAAAGTCTCGGACAGGCAAAAGCCATGTGAAAAACTGAATAAAAAATTGATATTCTCTCTCTCTCTCACACTGTCCCTCTTTTTAATTAAAGAGAGAGAGAAAGACAGAAATCAATTTTTATTTAGTTTTTCATGTAACTTTCATTGCTTGGACACTTTGTTATATACATGATGCTGGGGTTTGAACCCGCGTACTTGAGCAAGCCAGGTAAGCGCCGTAACTGCTGAACCACTGCACCAGCCTCCCCTCCCCCCTTTTTTAAATTGAGATTGAATGATTATAGTTATTTATTTGAGAGTGAGATTTGGTAATTTGTCTTCCAAAAGATTTGCCATTTCACATGAATTGTCAAATGCATGGACATAAATATCCCATGTACCCTTGAATATACTATGTGTTCTCTATTGGGAGTGAAGTGTTCTGCAAGTATCAACCAGGTCAGGTTGATGCTGTTCTTCAAGGGCAGTATTCTCACTGATTTTCTGAGCACCTGTTCCATCAATGAGTTAAGAGAATGATGTTGAAATTTCCAGCTATAAGTGAATTTTATTCTGTGGTTTTTTGCTTCTTGTATATTGAAGCTCTGATGCTACGTGAACACATATACAGGTTGTTGTGTCTTCTTGATAAATTGCTTCTTTTATCATCCTGTTTTTGTCTGTCTTTATGGCTGATAATGTTCCTGGTTTTGAAGCGTGGCTTTCCATTTATATAATTTTCTGTCGCTGTGTAACAATTCTCACAAACTTACTAACTTTAAACAATATCCATTTATTAGCTCATGGTTCTGTAGGTCAGACTGAAATCAGCATGTCAGGTAGTATCACCTTTGTGTTAGAAAAACAAAGTGTCTTATTTTCCCCTCTATTTTCTCACCACAATCAACATGGAATTACATTTGATTCTTATAATATCTACCTGGAGTTAGTGTCAGATCCCACGGGTTGAGAGCTCAGGCCCCAGGGCCCCGCCGCCCGCTGCCACTTCAGATGCCAGTTGCAAACCTCAAATCTCAGGTTATTTTACTCGTATCTGTAATCAACTAGCTGTAAATGAGGGATCCCACAGACCTTAGCTTGGGTCTAGTTAATTTGTTCAAGTGGTGCACAGAACTCATAAAACAATTATATTTCCTGGTTTATTATAAAGAAAATTACAAAGGATACAGATGAAGGGATGCATAGGGTGAGGTGTGGGAGAGGGGGTGTGAAACTTCCATGCTCTCTCCAGGTATGACACCCTCCAGGATCCTCATCATGTTTAGCTAGCTAGAAGCTCTTTGAGTCCTCCCTTTTGGGGTTTTAAGGAGATACATTGCATAGATGTGATTGCTAATAGACTGGGTAGGGTAACCGAGTAAGGCCTGTCCTGAATCTTCTTGGCCTTTCTGTGTACCCTCCAGGGTATGCGATAGGACCCCACCCGCCCCCTCACCCCCAACCAAAATGGGGAAGATCTTGTGATCTACTACTACTGGACAAAAGTGGGTTGTAGAATTTTCTTGTGGGAAGCTCCAAGATAGAAAGGTAGGGGAAGATGAGAGTTTCTATGGCCTGCCTTAGGAAGGAAGTTATGAGCCAGGAAACAGGATTAATCACCAGAATCCAAATATCATACTATAACAACTGTAACTGTTTTTGTATTTAAGTTTTGGTAGGCAACATCCATTGCCTTCCTTTTATATTTGATAGTCTCTGTGTTTTCCCTGTGATGTTTAGACCATTTATGTTTATTTAGTTATCAATGTGTTTGAATTACAATCTATTGTATTTTAGTTGTTTCCTGTTTCTTCCATCTGTTGTTTCTTTCCATTTCTGTTTCTGTGTGTTTTTTAAATTATTTTATCTCCACTTTTGGTTTATTTATATTTCTGTCATCTTTTTTTAAGTAATTGCCTTAGAGTCTAAAGTATACATCTTTAATTCATCACAGTCTGACTGCAAGAACTATTATATGAATCCCAGCAGGCATGGTGGTACAAGTGTATAACCCAAGTTACTTGGGAGGCTGAGATAGGATCACAGTTCAAGGTTGTCCTGTCTCAAAAAAGTCAAAAGGGCTGATCCAGGCACGGTAGAGCACATCTGTGATAATCCCAGGTGCAAGTTTGAGGCCAGCCTCAGCAACTCAGTGAGATCCTGTCTCAGAATAAAAAAAGACAGGTATAGCTCAGTGGTAAATCATCCTTGAGTTCAATCCCCAGCATCTGTTTCCCACACCATGTAAAAAAGAACTATTACATGAATGCCAGCTAGTTGGGAAGCTGAGACTGGAGGATCATGAGTTTGAGGCCAGTCTGGGCAAACACAGCAAGACCTCGTCTCAGAAAAGGCCTGGTACAGTAGGTAGCACATGCCTGTAATTCCAGTGACTTGGGAGGCTGAGGCAGGAGGATGGCAAGTTTGGGAGCAGCCTGAGTAACTTAGATCCTGAATCAAAATAAAAAAGAAAGGGGCTGAGAATGTGTCTCAGTCATCTTGTCTAGAATGTGCATGTTCCTGAATTCAATCCCACGTACGGGTGGGGAGTCAGGGAGAGAAAGAAAGAAAAGGATGAGTTGGTGTCTGATGCACAGGCTTTACGCCAGTCTCCCCCAGGTCCTGCCTCCCGTCATTGTCATACTTTCTACTTTTACCTATACTGCAAGGCTGCGATACATTTCTACTGCTGTACTTTGGGCAGTCTAAGGAAAAAAATATTTGTTCCTTCATTTTAACCATTTCTTTATGTAAATCTGTATTTTTCTCTGGTACCATAATCCTTCTGCCTGAAGAGCTTCCTTTGATATTCCTGGCAGTGTGAGTTGGCTGTTTTGAATTCTCTCAGCTTTGGACATAGACTTGTAAGCTCATGGTTTGGTTTCTCTCCGTACTTCATGTGGGCACATGCTGTCTTTTTCAAGGGCATGCCCCCAATGACTGGAAGATCTCCCAGTAGATCCTGTCTTCAAAAGTTGGCAACACCTCTCAGTAGAACTAAGCAGGGGACAAAAGAAGCCTTTAACACATAGTGGACATTGCCTTTTGAAGAACATTCCAGATCCAGACTATAGCAGTGTATCTGGATATCTGTATCTTTCGTTATAGCTGGGGAATTCTCAGCCATTATTCCTTCTGGTTCATTCACTTCCTTTTCCTTTTGGGATTCCAGTTATACTTAAATTAGACAATTTAACATCCCACAGCTTTTGGATTCTGTTTTGTGTTTTTTGCTCTTCGCATATGTGCTTGGGGAGTTTGCCTTGGGTAATATCTCTTGACCTGTCTTCCTCTGATTCTTTCCTTATTATGTCACATCTCATGATAAGCCTGTTGAAGTCATTCTCCATATCTATTTTTAGCATTTCCCTTTGACTCTTAGAGTTTCTGGCTCCCTGTTGGAATTCTTTATCTGTCCATACTTTTTGTCAGCTTTTTCCATTTAATATTAGCCATAGTTACCTTAAATCCTGTCTGGTAGTTCTAACATCTGAGTCATCACTGAGTCTGTGTCTGTTGATTCTTTCTCCTTTGATAATACACTTTCTTTTGTTTTTTCCTACTATTGTGTATTTGATTGATGTCATGGGTAAGACTGACTGAAGTATTTGTGCCTTGAAGTGGGTGCACTTCTCCTCGGCTGTTCCTGTGAGGATCAAGTCAGTGGAGTTAGGAGAGAAACCCTCCCTGGTTTGGTTTTGGCTTTTGAGCATCACTGCTCACGGTACAGGGCATTTCTCAGTGTACCTGTCCTACCCTCAGCTTTCAGCCTTCCCTGTCCTTCTTGTGCCTCAGAGGGACGTTCTCCATGTCTTCCCTCCTCCAGCTGTGAATTCCTGGTACTGTCCTCTTAGTGCTTGCTACTTTAGGGAGGAGTGGTTGGGAGGGCCTTCTTATCCTCATCCAACCTTGGTTTCAGGTCACTCTGTGGGCCTGGCTCTTGGAGCAGTATTTCTAAGTCATGCTGCCCTCTCCCCAGGAGTAAGTTTTGTTCGGTTTTGTGTTCTTTTCTTTTACCCTTCTTCCAGCCTGCACGGGTCCTCACCTGTGCTCTGTGAGAGACAGGGTTTTTCTTGCCTACTCTTAGTCTCTGGAGGGTTTTGTTCTATTGAGAAGAAGGACCCAGCCTGGGCTTTGTGCTCTTCTACCACATGGGCTGTGCCCCTTCTCCTGGGCCACATCACTGAGGGAGGCTCTTCCAGCCTCCTGCTCTGCACCCAGTCTTCATCAGCAGACACCCCGGGGAGACTTCTTGGGAAGAACCTGTGAGAGGGTGGCAGCTCTGCTTGGGTGTATGGCTCCCAGGGCTTTTTTTTGTTCAGGCCAGCATATTCTTGAATTTGAACAGTTCACTAGACGTTTTAGCTGAAATCTTCTCACCTATTTGTATCACACCCAGTGTCTTCTTCCCTGTGCCCTGTCACAGGTGAACAAGTACTCACGGTTTTCCCTTTGAGGGACTTCTCATTCCTTATTCATTCTGTTTGGTTGCCCTGTGACCTTAGCTCTTTGACAACTTCAAGAAAAGTCATGATTTTTCTCATTTCTGGCTTTTTCTTATTGTTAAAGTGAATTTGATATTCTTTCCAACTTTCTGTAGACTAGGGAAGGCCTAAAATTCCTGGAGTTCCCCACTTTTTCATGGGGAATACATAAACATGTACCAGACAAGCCTTGTGCTGAGCGAGGGGGAATCTGACTAAGTTGCAAAGAATCCACCCCCAGCGTTGTATTTAGTCTTGATAGATGGCTAATTCCAGAGCTCATTGCCTAAGCTTGGCCAATGAGAGGCTTTTCCTATAATCAACTCCTTAAGCAAGGGTGAAAAGAAAGGCGGAGGTGACAGCAGCCAGATGCCTGCCACTTGGCCGAGGCTGACATTCTTGTTTCTTTACTCTCAGTGCCTTGGTTGCCTGTTCACTTCCTGGTTCTCCAGGTTCGTGTTAGTTTTCTGTGCTCCAGTATCTGTGCTCCAATATCCTTCCAATAAGTTCCTTTGTACTTAAGTTTACTAGTTATTGGTTTCTGTCACTTATGACCAAGGACCTCTAATAGATAAAGAACTTCTATTTCAGGAAATGTATAGATTAGAAAGGGAAACACAATACAATAGTCCCCACTTTCCATGGGGAGTACGCTCCCAAGATCCCCAGTAGATGCCTGAAACTATGGGCAGTCCCAAATCCTGTGTATTTTGTATTCTTTCACATATACTCTGTGGTGTTACCACAAAGTACCAAAGTTAATCTGCGCTTCCTTCAATGTTTTATGCCCTGGTGCCTCCTTGGTATCACAACTTTTGTGCGTTGGGGTCATTATGAAGTAAATAGAGTTCTACAGTCAATCTGAGAATAGATGGCTACTAAGTAGCTGGTGGGCGGATAGTATATATAGCATGGATATACGCTGGATAAAGGGTGATTCATGTCTAAGGTGGGGTAGAGCAGGGTGGTATGAGATTTGATCATGCTACTTGGAATGGCATGCAATTTAAAACTTAGGAATTCTTTATATCTGGAAATTTCCATGTAATATTTTCTGAATGTGGTTGACCCCAGGTAACTAAAGTAAGGGACGATTACTGTACCCAAAAAACAGTGGACAGGTCAAATGCAAAGCAAATTTGTGCAGCCACAATTGCTCAGGCCAGGGGTCAGCACATTTGTTCATAAAGGCCCAGATAGTGAAAACTTAATCTTACATCCGTAGGCTAGCACAGCTGCTCAGCCTGCCATCATGACACAGAAGTAGCCATAGATCATGTGCAGACAAATGGGAGTAGCTTTTTTCCATAAAACTATTCACAAATCAGTGCTGACATGGTTTGTCAACCCCTGCTATAAAGTTTAAAAAAATTAAAAAAAATTTCCACCTGTTTTTTGTTTGTTTGTTTGTTTTTGTTTTTTGTTTTTCCTCCACTTAGTTGTGTATGTGGCTCTGGGGAATCAGCCTGGGTCCTGGCACATGACAGGCAAGTGCTCCACTGCTAAGCTGCGTCTCCAGCTCCCTCCCCCGGTAGATTAATGTCTCGTATGTTTAGAGGCGTGGAGGCGGTGTGTGCTTGCTGGCTGAGGCCAGAGTTTCAAAGTTTAAGATTTTGTGTCTGGGCGCTGACTGCCTATGGTATAATTCTTTCTGCTCACTCTTTTCTTGCAGAAGCAAAACCAGCCCCAGAAATATTTGAAAATGAAGTCATGGCACTGCTGAGAGACTTTGCTAAAAACAAAAACAAAGAGCAGAGGCTGCGCGCCCCAGATCTGGAATACCTCTTTGAAAAGCCACGCTGAACTGTGTGCCGCTGCCTGCCGTGGGACTCTGGCTGTGGGCGGTAATGGCTATGACACTGGCCTCAACTTCCTGTTTCTGCTTAGACAATTAGCCCCCTTAAGTGACGGATATACCTCTGAACCAGAACAGATGTGTAAATGTGCAGTGTGACCCCTCTAACCCATTTTTGTTGGACTGTAATGTAGTTTGTCATTGTTGTCTGCACTCAGCCTGACTGCTGTGGTGCACGTCGGCCACAAGAGGGCACTGTGGGGAGGCGATTGCACAGCTCCTCTGCTTCAGCCCCAAGTGGCTCAGAACAGCGCAGCCAGCTGCTGGGCTGCGTGAAAGGCCCTCCCACCCCTCCACCCGAGTGGTCCAGGCTTTGTAGAGTGGAATGTCCCCTCCTAACCAGATGGGATCCTTTCTGCCCCTGAGTGGGACCCATCAAAAGCTCAGCAGGCAGAATGAGGCAGCAAGCAGGAATGGAGGGCTTAAGAGCCAGCAACCTCATCATTAGATTTCCTTTAAAGTGTGCACTTTGTAAGTTGAAAGATCATGAATATTAAAGGATGCTGAAAAAAAGGAAATGGACAGTTTTGTAATCCTCACAGTTCTTTTCACTTTGTCTGTTCTCACGTAACCCATAGTTATACATCTATAGAGCTCCACAAGGTTGTAATCATAGGTTTTCTTCCAAGTAACACTTTCCCCTTCATTTCTGCAGTCTTCAGGATTATTTTGGTTAAATAATAGCAATGCATAAGAAGCACTATGGTAGAATAAATTAGTTGGGAGTGTTCAGTTCTGGAGCCTCCACAGAGACCTCTGTGTGCTGGAGGCGGGCTCTGTGGAGGGGCTTTGCCCTCAGACCTGTTAGAAGAATCGGGCACCTCAACCAGAAGATGGATGGTCAGAATTGAGGCCCATGAGAGCCCATGAAGGAAGCACATTCCCAGCATTGCGAGCTCCATGGTTCCTCAGAGACTCCTCAGGGGTCCAGCTGTCCTTCAGGGACCCTAGCTGGAAGAAAGGGAGAGACCCAGCCTTTACTTCCACCTTCTCATGAGAGCTGCATAGCGCTCCCTCGGGCAAGTGGAGCTGGGCTCGGGGGACGAATGATGTGCAAGCTCTGGCAGCCAGTTAGCCAAAAACCACAATATACTGGTCCAGTCTGCCTCCAAAGCTGGAACTTTTTGCTGGAAGATTGTACCATACTGTTGGAAAGCGAGTAGAAATTTGCACTCAGAACCGTAGTTCTGTGACGTGTCCTCTGTCACGGGGGTAGGCGTCACCAGGTGCTTCCCAACGTGAGTAGAGCTGAGCTTGGCCCCCCACATAGCTTTTTTTCTTTTTTTTTCCCCCACATAGCTTTTGTGAGTAAGGATCCTGACCCAGCTGCTTACCTGCTGGATAGGTAATTGAATTGAGCCTTGATTTCCTCACCTCTAAACTGGACAGGGTAATCCTCCCTGTCTCAGATAGGTGGGAAAACCAGATGAGATGAGATGAAATACACATCACTCTTACCTGGTACCTAGCATACAATATGCCCTTGGAATATATGAACGGGAGCATTTGGTCCTGGCCTCCTGAGACCCTAACACAGATTGTCTGGCATATCTTCAGTGAGGTCACCATAGCTATGGACAGGGTAGCTTCATCTGCAGGTCAGAAGCTGAGCCTATTAAAGTAACCACAGAGTATTCTTACCGACTGCTGAAAACTGGAAACAAAACAGACCCCGGTGACAAGTCCTTTGATGGAAAAATCTAGCACTCTCACCTAAGCAAGGAATGGGAATGGGACTTGGGAGGCAGCAGCAGGAGCTTACTGAAGACTCTGGCCATTCTCTCAGGCCCCCTCTGATGTGCTGTGGGTAGAATGTTAAACAGGCAGAGTTTATATATAGAAATATATCTGGACTGTAAGAAGCGCACATGAATCGGGCAGTGACTTACCCGTTTATCCTGAGCACGTTATGCAACAAACCCCAGAAGCCAAGCATGCTGCTTGGGCTTTCTCCCCTCTTGGGTTTGATCCCTTCTTGCCCTGATTTGTCTCATTTAACATACTGCTTGGAGCTGCCACTGTCACCTGGGAATGGCATGCTTCTGAAGAAATTGTTTTCCTCCCAGGCTGCTGGCTTGTGTCATCTTTGAAAGTGAAGGGTCTTGCTAACCTCAGCTGCTCAGTGTCAGGCCCAGGGGTGCTATGTCAACAGTTTTTGCCTTTATTAGGCGTTAAGTAAAACTAGGCCAACCACAGTACATTTTCAAAAAATTAATAAACATACAGCGAGGACCAGCAGCCCCGGAGGAGCCATGTGGACAGAAGCTAGACGCATTCCTCTTGGTGTGCACACCACTGCTCACTGACCTCATTCAGAGCCTTTTCAGAGCCTGCACTGGGCACATGAGTTTGGCCCTGCCCTGGCCAGTCTGAAGTGCTCTCGAGTCCTGCACAGGCTCCTACATGACACGTCAGACTAGGCCAGGAAAGGCCCTTCCCTTCCCTTCCCATCATTTCCTTGCAGCAACATTTTAAGTCTTAACATCCCAAACACCTTGTGCCCAGCCTCTGTGGCTTAGGTGGATTCCCTTTTGGGGGCCACTGGAGAGGTACCTCCTCTTACTGGCTTTGAGCACTATCTGGAGGTCAGCTGGTCTCTTTGGCTCCAGCCAGGGCTGCTCCATCACAACCTGTGTTCATATTTTTAAACATCAGCAGGGAAAGTGATTCCACCAAGATAGTTGAGAGTCTCACATTTATCTCAGGCCATCTGCTGCATTGTGGCTACCCTGGGGGAGGAAGGCCTGATGGTAGGTAAGTTTGAGCAGCCTTACGTGACAAGCATGTCAATGAGACTGTGGAACTGACCGTCCCCACATCAGTTCCTCCTATAGTAAGTGTCAGGATGCCGGACTCCCCAGACAGCAGCTCTCTGGTGGACGGCACTGGTGAAGCTGCCTCATGACTCACGTTTCCCAGTGAGTCTTCTGGAGTTAAGGAGCAGTGTTAGCATCTTCCCCAGGCCAGTGGAGCAACGTGGCTGAAGGCAAGTAGTACTCTAACCTGGAGAAGCAGATATCCAACCAGGCATGGGGGCTTGTTCCTGTGGTCCAGGTACTCAGGAGGCTGAGGAAGGAGGATTGTGTGAGCCCAGGAGTTTGGGACCATCCTGGACAATGCAGCAAGACCCTATCTCAAAAAAAAGGTAAGAAATTCTTATTAGTTCTTTAGGGGAGCGTAGAAAAATTTAAACTGTTCAAGACATTATCAGTCTTTAAAAGAGAAGACATACCTGTAATCCCAGCTACTGGAGAGGCTGAACAGGTGGATTGCAAGTTCAAGGCCAGCCCCAGCAACTTAGGAAAACCCTATATCAAAATAAAAAAATAGAAATAAGGGCTGGGGTGTTGATCAATGGTAGAATGCCTGCCGAGCATATGTGAGGCCCTGGGTTCCATCTGCAGTACTGCAGAAAGAAAAAAAAAGACAACAAATCTACTGCCTCGTAGCCCATCATCAAAGAAGAATGAAGCCTTTGCCAGGCCTCTTCTGACTGCAGATACTCCTGCCAAAGAAAGCGTTCTTTTACAGAGGGTACGATAGATACGTCATTTTATGTAACTGCGAGCACCATAGAATGTGCTTTTAAAAAGCAAACGGTGATGTTGAGGTATTCGGTGGATTTCAGTTTTGTTAGTGTTTGATAATGTCCTGCACACGTGTTTAGGGGAAAGAGATGGGGTTGTTCAGAGCAGGGGTTTTTGTTTGGGTGTTTTTCTGGTCCTGGGAATTGCATCCAGGGCATTGTTTCCACTGAACTATGTCTCCAGTCTTTCCCTTTTTTATTTAATTTTGAGAGAAGATCTTTTTAAGTTGTCCAGGCTAGTGCAAACTTGAAATCCTCCTGCCTTAGCCTCCTGAGTTGCTGAGATCATAGGTATACACCATTGCACCTAGCTTCAGAGTGGGTGTTTGAGGGGCTGGGGAGTAGCTTAGTGCTAGAGCACTTCACATTGCATGCATGAGGCCCTGGATTCATCCTCAAAAAACCAAACCAAGCAAAAAAAATACCCAGCTATTTGGGAGTCAGGATTGGCATCTTAAAACCACTAGATAGTGTGCACCTCTAATCCCTGCGACTTGGGAGGCTAAGGCAGGAGGATCGCAAGTTTAAAGGCAGCCTCAGCAACTTAGTGAGAATGTGTCTCAAAAAATAAAAAGGGCTGGTTAAGTGCCCCTGGGTTTGATCCCCAGTACCAAAAACCAAAGCAGAAAACACTAGGTAGTAATAAAGGTGGAGCAGTCAGCACTCACCATGTGCCTGGCACTGACAGCTTATGTGATCCCATCGTTAATCCTGACCACAACACCATGAGATGGCTACAATCAATGCTCCCCTTACTCTTGGTGGAACAGGAGCCTGGTGAGATTGGGTTGCTTGTCCAAGGCACAGGAAGGATATGGTGGGACTGAGTCTGAAGGTGTGCAGGGGCCTCCAGGGCCATGCACTTAGGCACACATGCTACACTGCCTCAAAGCATGAACCCCATCCTTATTCATCTTTGGCTAAGGCCTTCTCATCCTGGATCTCATCTTGGTCCATAGCAGGCCGCTGCTGTGGCTGATTCAGAGGTAACTATCCTGTCTCTTGTAGGACCCCAGGGTCACGACCCTCAGAGAGGACATCACAGTCTCTTCGATGGCAGGCTTCACTCCTTGAGCCACCCAAGGAAGACACATGCAGTTGAGCTTCCCAAGTGGTGGCTGGAGCTCAGTCTTCCTTTGGATTTGCGGGGAGCTGGAGGGAAGGGTTCAGATGCCTTGCTTCAAGAGCTTCCTCCTCGCCCCCGGCAGCAGCGAGGAGGCCTGAGGCTTCCGGGGTCTTCTTGCCACTTGCTCGCTGTTTCCTCCAAGCAGGAGGCTGACTGGGAATGTGCCTGTGGGAAGCACACACGAGCCTGCCTTTCCTTACAGTCCCACACTTCCTGCTGCTTTTGCTGACACCCATGCCCAGGCTCTGAGGCCACCCTCTCCCTGCCACCACAAGCAGGACCCTCGCTGACTGTCTTGACTCCCAGCCCTCAGCAGGGTCACACAGAGGTTTTAATAGATGTTGCATTAGATACTGCATTTCCAGCGTAAGTAGAAACAGGAGGTTGGCTTGGAGCAAACAGGAAAAGTGGTGCTCAGAAATCTAATTTGAGAGATAGGCTGTAATGGCTTTCACTAGGCGCTGGGGATGGGAGAGCATGCCTCTTGTCTGTCCTTGAGGCACTCACTGTTTATTCTTCTACACTTTATTTCATTGATTGCCAAGCAGGCTCCACCCTGTGCCAGACACAGCAGGCACATCCCTGAGATCCAGCTCCTGCCCAGGGACTCCAAGAAGGCAAAGGAGGACTTGTCCGAGTGTTTCAGGTGCTGACTCCCTGAGAGAAGGCAATGAATGGGGCTTCTAGCCTTGGGTGGCAGGTCTGTCCTCACGGTAGGGATGTGGATACCAGGCCACAGAGCTGTGAGCCACCTACCTTTAGTATCATAGAAACAGCTTCCCTTGTCCTGAATTCACCCTTTCCAAGCAATTTTATAAAGGTCTGGCAGTTTCTTTGTGGGTTTTTTGCAGGGTTGGGGATAAATCCAGAGCCTTACACATGCAAGGCATACTCTGCCACTGAGCAGCCCTCTGGCAGATTCTCACCCGTGTCCACGCCCTTTGCCACGTAGCTCCGCTGTGCTGTGGCCTTGCACTGGCCAGCAGGATGGCAATGATGATGGAGCAAGCAGTTTGACAAGTCCTTGCCCTTGCTCTTGTACCTCTGCCCCCACCCTCAGAGCTGCCCAGGCTCCATGTCTGAGCGCCATGGCCAAGTCACCTCAGTCTCAGCCAAAGTCAGCCAACAGGTAAGCGGGCCTGGCCAAGGCAAGAAGAATCAGCCAAGCTCAGTCCAAACTGAGCTTGGATTGTCATTCATGCCACCAAGTTTTGGGGTAACTTGTTGTGTAGCATTATTGTGGCAGTTGGTAACGTATACAGATAGTAACTGGGCTTCCTGTGTAGATCTGACTGAAGGGAGAAAAGTCATTTACTGGCCAGCATGAAATAGAGTTCCACCCTTAGACAGGGGAACACCTATTTTAATTTTTTAATTCTTTTCTTCGTTTTTTTTTTTTTTTTTTTTTTTTTTTTTTTTTTTTTTTTTTTTTTTTTTTTTTTGGTTCCGGGGTTTGAATCCAGGCATGCTTAGCCACTGAGCTACATCCCCAGTCCTTTTATTTACTTTGAGATAGGGTCTCACTAAGTTGCTGAGGTGGGCTTTGAACTTGCAATACTCCTGCCTCAGCCTCCCAGATCACTGGGATTTCAGACACAGGCCACCATGTCCCGGCTCCACTTTAATTTTTTTTTTTTTAAAGTAGCTACTTAGTAACTCAGACTCTGTGAACTTAGTACTCACTTGAAAACATGAAATTCCGCCTCGGTTATTTGAATAGTAGCAAGAAACAACTAATCTTACTGAACGCTTATCCTAGACCAGACACTGGGCACTGCCTCACTTACTTCCTCAGCAGTTCAATGGAACCTCGTTTTGTGACTTAGGGCACAACCCAGGGAGACTGTTGCTCAGCTCTGGCTTAACAGCAGGGCAGAAGTGAACAAAGAAACTGATAGAAGATCCTTCAAAAAGTTGGAGATCTGAGGGGCTGGAGCGGTGGCTCAGGGGTTATGGCACTTGCCTGGCATGCATGAGGACCCGAGTTCAAACCTCAGCACCACATACACAACTAAGTGTCAGTGCAATGAAGGCTACATGAAAAACTAAATAAAACGGATTCTCTCTCTCACTGTCTCACTTTATTAAAAAAAAAAAAAAAGTTGGAGATTTGTGTTGCGTGGAGCAGAAGGCTTGATTAAACTTGCCTGACCTAACTTGGGATGTCCCTCAGGTGCGTTCTTTCTTTTTCTTTTTATAAAGAGAAAGAGAATCCATTTTGTTTATTCTGTAATCTGCTCTTTAGTTTTCCTGACACTTGGTGTGTGTGTGTGTGGTGCTGGGGTTCAAACCCCCCTCGTGCTTGCCAGGCAAACGCTCTACCACTGAGCCATCGCTCCAGCCCCTCAGGTGCTTTCTGAGCTGGCAGCCAAGGAAAGAAGGTGGAAGCAGAACAGCAGTCGTTGCCGCTGGGTGCTGTTGGCCTTGTTTGTTAACAAGGAAAAGCTGAGCTCAGTGAAGAAGTACCTTGTGTGAGTAGAAATGGAAGGGAAGCAAACTCAGAAATCCAGGTCCTTCCAGTGTCAGAAAATCCTCTATGCCCTTAGTAGATGAGTTATTTATTTTTGTTTTTTTTTTTTTAAAGAGAGAGGGATAGTGTGTGAGAGAGAAAGAGAATCAAATTTTATTTAGTTTTTCATGTGGCTTTCGTTGCTCCAACACTTGTTGTATACATGATGCTGGGGTTTGAACCTGCGTCCTTGCGCATGCCAGGCAAGCACTGCAACCGCTGAGCCACCGCTCCAGCCCCAGTAGATGAGTTATAAGACAGGTTCAGAGCAATAAAGGCCCACTAAAAAACTTCCCTTGGATAAAATTAGTCAGAATGACAATCGGGCTAAAGGGAAGCTTCCTATTTATTGTTCCCAAAAGCCTCAAGGTAGCCATGGAGTAGAAAGGGAGAGGCATGGGGGTCAGCACACGAGACAGGTAGGCTCAGGAGTTGCATGTGGAAGTGGCAGGGAGAATGTGCAGCTGGTTCTCGGAACCTCAGAAACAAGGTTAGAAGCCAACTAAGTCTGTGAAGAACTATGTTGTCAAGGACATCATGAGCTGGAGCCCCACGTCCCCCTCAACATAAAAGCAATGCGACCACCTTTGGGTCTCCAGAGCAGGGAGGAGCCTGCAGCCCCCAGGGGCACCCTCAATCTGCTCTCCACCTGCAGCCCCCAAATGAGCGTGCTTCAGTGCAATGGTCTGACTGCCTCTTCTGCTGCCCCGAAGCCCTTCAGTAGCTGTCCATTGCTCTTCAGGAAATGAAGACACTTTTGATGACCCACAGGGGTCCTGTATGGTCCGCCCATGGGTCAAACAGGCTCTCTGTTGGTGTCTGTGTTCCAGCCTCTAAGACAGACCTTCAGTGCACTCAGTCTCTTCACAGTGCTTTCTACCACAGGGCCTTCACACAGACTTATCCTCTTCACCCTTCTCCTCTTTCCGATCTCTGCTCAAATGCATCTTCCTCAAAGAACCCTCCCCTAGCCGCTCAAGTGTGAATCCATCTGGGCGTTCTCTAATGAACGCCTTTCTCTCCACTGGACTTTGTGCTCCATGAGGACCAGAGCTACATCTGTTTGTCACCTTATCTCTGTAGTGCCAGGGGCATCACGAACCCATAAAATGTGCTCCTAATGACTTAAGAAATAACTAATAAAAATCAGTCACTTGGTGGATCAATCTGATATCGGAGCTCAAAGTAAACCTGTCGGATAGCTGGAGCTTGGGCCTGCAGGGGTCAGAGCTATTTTTTCCCACTCCATTTACGATGATGGTTCAGCATGCCCAAAAGACCCCAGCTTTCCAGGTGGCTGCATGCCTCCCACCAGGGAGAAGGGTTTTAATAACTAGACCTGTCCTGCTGAACAAAGGGTACAGTTCCTGGTTCTCTCTGCAGACCTCTAAAGACCTGGGATGCTAAAAAAAGCCAGCTCCTGGCCCCAGGTGTGCTTTGGCAAGTCGCTGCTGCTGCGAGCCTTGGGCTCAAGGGTCCATCCAGTCCTGCTGTGCCATGACATTTCCCATGAGAAGGACGTGCAGAGGACTAGAAATAGCTGGCCGCGGTCTGCGGTGCTGTACAGCTCTCCCTGCTTTCCCGTCCCCCATCCCCTGGCAGGGACTCCTTGGCATCTCTCCCCATCACCAAGCCCCAACACATGTGTGTGCACTCGCCCCGGCTGTGGCCTTCAAGCAGGAGTATTCTGTGCCTTTCTCCAACAGCCTCCCTTCAAAGGAAATCGTATCAACCCGTTTCTACCCACAGTCACGCAGCTCAGATCAGGATTGGGACTTCAATTCAGGCTCCACTAGAACTCTGTTCTTCCCAACACCCACTTGTTCCAGACTTACCTGGCTTGTTCATCACCTTCCTGACCGTCTGCACCAACACTTCCTTTTTCTTCTTCTGTGTGTGTGCACTCGAGCTGAGAATCGAACCCATGGCCTCATGCATGCCAGGCAAGCACTTTACCACTGAGCCACATTCCCAGCCCCCTTTCCTTTTGTCCCTTCCTTCCTTCCTTCCTTCCTTCCTTTTAAACTAGGAGAGGGGTCTGCTCTACAACTGGCCCACATTCCCAACTCTTTTTATTTCTTATTTTGATACAGGGTCTCGCTAAGTTACAGAGGCTGGCCTTGAACTTGGAATCCTCCTGCCTCGGTCTCTTGAGATGCTAGGGTCACAGGCGTGCACCACTGCATCCAGTTTACTATCTCTTTAAAGCTGAGTCCCATTTTTATTTAAATGAATGAATTTTCAAAGGAAACTTTATACATAATTGTGAATGGAAAAATCAGATCAATAGTGACACCCAGATAAAAAGACAACTCCAAAAACAGATGTTATTGAAGTTTTTGTTGCATTTTATAATAACAGATTTCAAACATGCAGTGCAGTTGAGTTTTACAGAGAACATCCATAGACCTGGATTCCACCATTAACTTTTTGCTCCATTGGTGCAAACTCATATCAGTCCATCTTTCCATCCTTCCCTCCGCTCATTGACCCATCTACTCCATTTACTTTTTGGTGCATTTGAATGCAAATTACACACGACAGAACACTTACCTTAAATGTTTTTTGTTTGTTTTTTAAAGAGAGAGGGATGGTGAAAGACAGAGAATCAATTTTATTTAGTTTTTCATGTGGCTTTCGTTGCTCCTACACTTCATTGTGTATGTGGTGCTGGGATTCAAACTCAAGTTATCATGAATGCCAGGCAAGGCTCCAGCCCCTCCCTAAATGTTTTGAAATGCACACTGTAAACTGGAGTTTGATATTTATTTAATTTCTTCTTTTGCTATCAAATTTATATACAATGAAATGTTCTGATTTTTTTTTCTTCCTTTCTTTTTTGCATTGCTAGGTAAGCACACTACCACTGAGCTACATCCCCAGCCCCTGGAATCCACAAATCTTAAGTTTTGACAAATGATTATAACAAATTCCTCTTAAGATACAGAAATTAGCCAGTCACAGTGGCACCTTCTTGTAATTCCAGTGACTTGGAAGGCTAAGGCAAGAGGATGCAAATTCAAAGGCAGCCTCAGCAACTTAACGAGACCCTAAGGAACGTAGCAAGACCCTGTCTCAAAATAAAAAGGACCAGGGATGTAGCTCAGTGGTAAAGCACTCCTGCATTCAATTCCTGGTACAAAAACAAAGAAAAAAGAAAAAAGAGACAAATTACCTTCACCTCAGGAAATTTCCTCACGCACCATCTCAGTTCCTATGATTTTTGCCACCGTAGATGAGTTTTGCCCACAATTTCATACAGATGGAGCTGTACAGTATGTCCTCCTTCGTGTTGCCTGCTTCCACATGGAGAAATGTTTGTGAGACTGAATCTTGTCCCTGCATGCATCAGGGACAAGATTTATTATTGATTCGTCCGTATCGCATTACCCGACTCCACGGTACTCAGTCTCTCTGTTCTCCTATTGATGGATACCTGAGCTGTTTCTAATTTGGGGCTAGTACGAATGAAGATCCTGTGACTACGTCTTTCTGCATATCTGTTTGCATTTCTCTTGGTTCTATAGCTGGGATCTTAAATATCTCCCAAAGGCCTTAGAGTTCAAGGCTTGGTTGCCGGCCTAGGCAACTACTCTGCCGGATGAGGGGAAAGGTTAGGTCCCTGGGGTGTGCCCTTGAGGGAGTAAACAGATCCCGGCCCCTTCCCATCATTCTCTTTGCTTCCTAGCCACAGGCTCAAGGCAGCAGAACAAAGAGACAAAAGACTGGGACCTCTGAAAGGATGAGCCAAAGTAAACCTGTTCACTTTTTTAAGTTGATTTATCTCAGGTAAATATCACAGCAATTGAAAGCTGACTGACAATTTGGGGTAAATACCTAGGAGTCAAATTGCAGGGTCATTGTCTAGTTTAAAAGAAACTGCCAGAACTTTTTCCAAAATAGATGAACTCTTTTACATTTCTACCAACAGTGGATGTGAGGTCCAGTGCCCCACTAGCTTGTCAACATTTGGTATTGTCAGTCCAAATTCTACCCATTCTGGTGGGCGGATAGTGATACTTCGTTGTGGTTTTAATTTGCATTTACCTGATAATTAATGATGTGAAATATTTCTTCTGCTTATTCACCATCCCTATATCTTCTTTCGTGTATTCTTCCATTTTTAAGTTTGGTTATTAAGATTTTATTATTGAATTGTAGGTACTCTTTATATATCCTGTGTATCAGTCCTTTGTCAGATATATTTTTCGGAGCTGGAGCCGTGGCTCAGCGGTTTCGGCGCTTGCCTGGCAAGCACGAGGACCCGGGTTCAAACCCCAGCACCACGTACACAACTAAGTGTTGGAGCAACAGAGTCCATGTGAAAAACTGAATAAAGTTGTTTCTCTCTGTCTCTCTCACTGTCCCTCTCTCTTTAAAAAAAAAAAAAAAGAATATTTTTCTACCTGATCCATGGTTTGTCTATCTTCTTAACAATATCTTTTGAAGAGCCAAAGTCGATCTGTTGCTTTTTTCTTTTATGGTTGCTGCTTTGGTGATCCACTCTTTTTCTTATCTCCATATTATGAAGATATCTTTATATCTCCAGTAAATTTTTGAATTTTTGAGTATTGGTCGATGTTCTTTTTTTTCCCCCCAGTTGTTCCAACATCATTTACTTTAAAAAAAACTTCTTTCTGCACTTGATTGCTTGGCATCTTTGTCAAAAACTATATTTGAGGGCTGGAATGGTGACTCTGTGGTTACGGTGCTTGCCTGGCATGCACAAGTACATGGGTTCAAACCCCAGCACCACATACAGAAGTGTCAGAGCAATGAAAGCCATGTGAAAAACTAAATAAAAATTGATTCTCTCTCTCTCTCTCACTGTCCCTCTTTTAAAAAAAAAAAAACTTAAAAAAAAACTATATCTGAAACTGTAACAATAACAATAGCAATGTTATTAAATTGAAAATTTTTTAAACAAAATGTTTCAATGAAAATTAAGTGTGAGTAAAAGTAGTCTAGTTGAGTTCATATATAAGAATATTTCTGGATGATGTTTCATGGTGGTGTGCACCTGCAGCCCCACCTACCTGGGAGGCAGGGGCAGGAAGATCACTTGAGTTCAGGAGTTCAAGGTCAGCCTAGGCAAAGGAGGGAGACCCTTGTCTCATAAAAACAAAACAAAACAAAACAAAATCCTCACTGAGTAAAAAGAAACTGATAATGATTCGTGTATAATAGAAGGAGGCTCTGGGCAGATTCAAGCCGCTCTGCGGCTGGGGTTTCAGCAGTGGGAGTTCTGCCGCTCAGTGAGGTAAGGCCACACTTCAAAGGCCAGCAGAGCACTGGGAGAGAAGCCCTCAGCCACCCATGCACACCAGCCTTCCGTGCCCTACCAGCTAAGGGCTCAGCTGTGAATGAGATCCTCGAAAACCACTGAGCCCCAGGAAAGTGGCCAGACACTAAGAACAAACCAGTCAGTGCACAGAAATGGTGAAAATAAAGACATTTATTGTTTTAAGTCATTAGGTTTTGAGGTTTGCGATGGAGCCAAAAGTAACCGGCAGAGCGAAGCCTGTAGTGGTGCACGTCCTGTATCTGAAGGACTGCCTTAGAAGGAAGACCCTTCAGGGGGCTGTTGCACTTCTTATCAAAGACGAGCTGATGATAAATACATAAGATATGGGGCTGGAGAAGGGGCTCGGAGGTTGCGGCGCTTGCCCGGCAAGCGGTGGGTACTCGAGTTCGAACCCCAGCACCACGTGCACAACGAAATCCCGGAGCAACAAAGACCACAAGAAAAACTAAATGAAAATTCTTTCTCTCTCTCCCTCACACTATCCTTCTCTCTTTTAAAATAAATAAATACATAAAATAAAAAGACTCCGTTTAATATTATTTACATCTAAAAAAGAGAATTCTCCATCACAATGTCATTCTCTTTTTAAAGCTGAATATTAGCTAGCGCTGGCAATGCCAAAGCCATATGTATGTAGGTGGAGAAAGCAAAAGATTTCAATTGCCTTCTCTCACACAAGTATTAGTCCATTTGTCATATAAAAAATGGTTGTCAAGGGCTGGAGCAGTGGCCCAGCAGTTACCGTGCTTGCCTGGCATGCGCAAGGACGCGGATTTGAACCCCAGCACCACGTCCACAATGAAGTGTTGACACAATGAAAGCCACATGGAAACGAAATAAAACTGATATAAAATTGATTCTCTCTTTCTCTCTCACTGTCCCTCTCTTAAAAAAAAAAAAATGGTTGTCAAAGTCAGGAGCAACTACTTAGGAAGCTGAGGCAGGATGATCACTAGCTTGAGGCCAGCCTGGACAACTTAGCGAGGCATTGTCTCAAAATAAAAGTAAGGGGCTGGAGCAGTGGCTCTGCGGTTACAGCACTTGCCCGGCATGCGCAAGTACACAGGTTCAAACCCCAGCACCACGTACAGCTAAGTGTCAGAGCAATAAAAGCCATGTGAACAACTCAATAAAAACTGATTCTCTCTCTCTCTCTCTCACTGTCCTTCTCTCTTAAAAATAAATAAACAAAAATAAAAATAAGATGGGCCAGGGGTGAAGCTCAGTGGTAGAACCAGCACCCTTGGTTTCAATCCCCAGTCCAAAAAAAAAAAAGTGATATACATATAAATTCATTGATCAAAAATCCACAGCAGAGATCCCTGCAATCCACCCCATCCATTGACGGTGTGGCGGAGGCTCAGGGGCTGGGATCCTGAGTCTCGAGGTGTTCTGGTCAGTGTCAGGAAGGCGGCCAGGACAATGCCTGCTCTAGGCTTTTTTTGCTGATAACAGTGTGAAGTGCTTCCCACCTGCGAAGAGTGCTTCTGATTTATCTTGTTTATTTCTCATAATGAAAAGTACAAGCCCTCTCATCCCCCACTTTAACCGAGACACAGGTGCTGAAAAGACTTGCCCAGTGTGGCCCAGGGCTGGCTAGTGGGGGATGTGGGATGAAGCCAGGCAGACTGGCTCCACGGCCAGCCCTGCCAGCCCCTCGGAATTGCCTTCTCATAATGAAAGGGATTTGGTGTGCTGCTTGGATGAGAGTACGGTTTTGATTACTCAATAATTTAAATATATAACTTTTTTTGGGGGGGGTACTGGGGATTGAACCTAAAGGCACCTAACCACTGAGCCACATCCATGGCCTTTTTACATACATTTTATTTTGACTTTTTTTTTTTTTTTAAGAGAGAGAGGGATAGTGAGAGAGAGAGAGAACCAATTTTATTTATTTTTTCACATGGCTTTTGTTGCGCCAATGCTTCATTGTGTACGTGGTGCTGTGGATGGAACCGGTGTCCTCACACATGCCAGGCAAGCACCGTAACCACTGAGCTGCTGCTCCAGTCCCATATATTTTATTTTGAGACAGGGCCTCACTAAGTTGCTGAGGCTGGTTTGAAATTGTGATCCTCCTGCCTCAGCCTCCTGAGTCACTGGGATTACAATTGTGCGCCACCATTCCCAGCTAAATATATAACATTAAATTTTTTAAAAGTTGTTTGTCTATAACCCTCCTTACACAGCAGGGCACGTTCCCCCTAGGGGAGACTACACTGCTCTCTGGGATTGCTCCCAGCATCCTGCCCATCAGCTCTTTCTCAAGGACACCACCCCAGGCCACAGCAGCCGCAGCTCTGAGCTGCACACCTGCTGGACCACAGGACTATCCCCTCCTTGTCCCCAGGGGTGGTAGCTCGCCATAGTTGTTCAATATGGCCTTCACCTATCAAGCCTTATGGTGCAGCTGGAGTGAACTCCACCAGGCATTTCCCGCAAGAACTATGGGAGATGGCAGCAGGAAGCAACCTTTCCAGATCTCTGCTTTAGAAAGAGCAGAAAGATCGTCTGGCAGGCTTCCGAGAAAGGCATTCCAGGTGGAGGGAACTGTCCCGGCAAAGGCAAGGAGGGGAGAAGGACAGAGTTTGTTCGGAAGTTGAAATGTTTGGCTGACGAGGCCAGTGTGTGGGGTACCTGGTAGGAAAGAGTCAGGCTGAAGCTTCGACACGCTGAAATAAAACAATTGTGTGAGTCAGCTTTCCGTCACTATAACAAAATAACCACAATCATTAACTTACAAAGAGCAAAGGGTTGTTTTGGCTCACAGTTTCAGAGGTTGCATCCAAGATCAGGCAGTCTTATTGCCCGCGGGGGGCATGTGGCAGAGCACGCTACACAACTTACTGGAAAGCAGATGAGAATGAAGGAGGGCCCACAGTCCCCTTCCCGGACCTGCTCTCAATGACCTCAGGTCGTCCCACAAAGCCCACCCACTAAAGGTCCAGAGCGGCTCCCAGTGGCGCACCCTGGGGTGGGGCTTTAACACATTCATTTGTAAACTGTAGCAATAATGATGTTTTAAAATTCTGATGCCGAGGTCTGAGGTGGAGCTTGGCCGTAGAGCACTTGCCTAGCATTCGCCTGGCCCTGAGTTTGATCCCCAGCACTGCCAAATACATAAGTCAATAAAATCACGATGCTAAAAGTCAGGATGGGATGGGCTGTACCGCAGTGACAACCCCAAGTCTCGGTTGCTCTAAGCAACACGAGGCTAACTCCTGGCCTCACCCTGGCAGAGCAGCTGCGTCTAGAATACTGCAGCTCACACTAACCGGTGCCAGTCTGTTCAGCCTGCGTCCTAGTCCACTCTCTTCTGATGCTATAACGGAACGCCACAGTCTGGTTACTTTATGAACGATAGAAGTCCATTTAGCTCCCAGTTCTGGAGACTGGCAAGTCCAGAGCAAGGTCCCAGCAAGACTTGGTCGCCGGTGAGGGCTCTCTTACTGGCTGTCTTCCCACGATGGAGAGGGAGCAAGGGAGAGCTGTCTGGTGTCTTTTCCTCTTTTATAAGGACATAGTCCTATCAGATCAGGGCTTCACCCTTATGCTTCATTTGACCAAAATCAGCCCCTTAAAACCCTCCAGGATGGTCACTCCAGCGGATTAGGGCTTGAACACATCATTTCTGGGGAGGAGCGCAATTCAGGCCACAGCAAGAAGGCAACCAGTTCTGGGTGGGGGAGGGTGTCACACCACGGAAATTAAATGCTCATCCTGGAAGTGACACCTTTCACTCCCCCTCACAGCTCTCTGGCCAGAGCTAGTGACACAGCCACACAGCAAGCCAGGAACACGGGCCACCCCACAGCTCCTGGAGGAGACTCGGAGATAGGGATGATCAGTGTTGATTTCCACCACCGTGATAGCAAACGCTGTTGAACCTTTCCTACGTGCAGCGTCTGTCCTGCCTGCCTCCATGGGCCAGGTGCTGGGGACCAGCCAGGTTCTCACTGAAGAAATGCCCTGGTCAGATCTGTCTGAAGGGAAGCTCCGTGATGGCGCTGAGCTCTGGCCCCATCACGAACGTGCTGTGTCGCACCATGCAAGTGTCTTCACATCTCTGAGCTTCTAGGTCTACATTTATAAAATGAAGACAATACTTGGGGCCCACCTTATCTACCAAGCACGTAAAACCGCGTCCTGGCATCGTGTTGCAACCAAGCTTGTGGGCTTGGGAGTCAGGCAGTCCTGGATTTGAATCTGGCGCGCCCACTTCTTTCTGTGGGGGTGGTTGGGCGTGAAGCACTTACACGTCACTACATGGAATCGACTAGCATTGGAACCCAGGCAGGTCTGCCGCTCATACGTGACCTCGTACAGCAGGCCACCTCCCGTGGCCCCCAGGCCAGCAGGGTGAGATCAGTTATGTCTAACTCTGTCCTACTATAAATTCCATTTGGGAAAGAACTGTGAGTCATGTTCCACTCTGCCCCTGTTTTAGCACGGTTCCTCGAAGATAGTTGGTGCTCATTAAACGCTAATTGAATGACTGACTGACCAATGGAATAAATCAAAGTCGAGGATCTTCGTGGAGCTGCCTCTGCTGGGCCTAAGATCCTTTAAGCCTGTTTCTAGTGGAGGTTACTCATGCGATCCAACAAGTTAAAGGCAAGTGTTGGAGTGTTTTATGGGTTTGCTACTAACATCCTGAACTCATCGCACTTTCTAGATGTTTCCTCTCCCTGCTACGTGTGAGATAGCTTCTGTCTTTCTACTAGAAAACTATACCAGTCCAGACTAGGACACTCCAAGTCTCAGTGGTAACAAAACAAGGCTTATCTCTCACTTATGCCAACTGCAGTGTGAACTGGGCGGCTCTTGAGGACACCTCCTGCTCTTGATGGCTCAGGGATCCAGGCTCTGCCAGCTCAACGTGTGAGTGCCACAGCTGCCACCGTAGAGGATGAGGCACGTGACATGTGTCACTTGGCACGGCCCTTTGGCCATCTGGTCACACAGCCTTGCTGAACTGCAAGGAGCCCAGGAAGCACGGTTCTCCCTGGCCCCTGTCCAGGAAGAGGTGATCTGATTGGGCTGAGCCCGAGAAGTCTATCAGTGCACTCTGCTGGTCTCCGAATCCTGCCTTGGATCCACTCTTCCTCCTGCACATGACACACAGGAAGAGCCGGGTGATGGGTAGGTCCAGCCTTCAGCCCAGGGTCTCAAGGATCTCAGGGCTCAAGCCGCAAGACTGATGGCTCACATCTCTGTGTGTACTGAGGTCTTTTCAGCAGGTCTAGATGTGTCCCCTCTGGATCCAAAGATGTATGAACTTAAAAGGCAAGTCACCAACTCTCCACACAAGCTCGGCACAGCAAGGAAGAACAGGGACAGGGTAACTGCAGCAAAGGCATCCCCAGGAAGGGGGGCCTGGGAGGTACCCCACAGGTGCTGGTCTGGATTCTGCTGGCCACACTTGGTGAAGGAGTGGGGAGGTCCTGTGTGCTTCCTTCCCCAGAGGTGCTTCCCAGACTCTCCCTGATCGCACATGAAGTGCGGCTTGCTGCTCTGCCTCCTCGAGAGCTACGTGGACTGCTCAGTGCACTTCCTGCCCATGGAAGTTTTAAGTCTCAGTCACAGACTTTAAAAGACCAGGCTCTGGGCTGGACTGGAGGCTCAGTGGTTGGAGCACTTGCCTGGCATGCGCGAGGTCCTGGGTTCAAACCCCAGCACGACAAACACAACTAAGTGTTGGAGAAACAAAGGACAGGTGAAAAATTAAATAAAGTTGATTCTCTCTTTCTCTCTCTTTTTCACTCTCTCCATCTCTCTCTCTCTTAAAAAAAATTAAAAATGTTTTCAAAAAAAGACCAGACTCATCTTTTTTCCCTTCATGTTACTATTCTCAGAACTTCAGTAGAAGGCTGGAGCGGTGACTCAGCAGTTGCAGCGCTTGCCTGGCTTGCGCGAGGGTGCGAGTTCAAACCCCAGCACCACGTGCACAACAAAGTGTTGGAGCAAAGAAAGCCACGTGAAAAACTAAATAAAATTGATTCTTTCTCTTACTTTTCCTCTCTCTTAAAAAAAAACCCCAACAACAACAACAAAAACTTCTATAGACTTCTCATCTGTCTGCTTCTAGTAAGTTCCTTGTGTTAAAGTGTGATGGTTAATTTTATATATCAACTGGACAGGATCATGGGGTTCCCTGATATTTGATGACTGTTATTCAGGTATTTCTGTGGGGTCTTTTGAGATGGGATTAGCATTTTAATTGATAAACAGAATACAGCACATTGCCCTCCCTCATATGGGTGGGGTGCATCTGATCAGGTGAAGGCCTATATAGAACAGGAAGGCTGATCCTGCCATGGTAAGAGGGAATTCCTCCAATCTGGCTGCCTTTGAAGTAGGCAATGGGCTCTTCTCATCCTTCAGACTCAAACGGAAACACTAGGTCTTCCTGGGCCCTGAGCCTGCTGCCTTCAGACAGTCACACCGTCAGCTGAGCCTGCTGCCTTCAGACAGTCACACCGTCAGCTCACCCAATTCTCAGGCCTTTGGTCTTAGACTAGAACTACACCATCAGCTCCCCTGGGCTTCCAGGTTATCAGCCAATTCACCCTGAAAATCATGGAGCTCTTGGGACTCGCCAGCCTCCAGAATCGTGTCAAATCCTTACAATAAACCAAAAGGACAGTGTATGTGGATGTGTGTGTGTGCGTGCATGTGAGTGCATGTGCGTGTGTGTACATGTGTGTGCATGTGTCAGAGTGTGTGTGAGTGTGCGTGCGTGAGCGTGTGCATGCGTATGCCTGAGTGTGCATGTGTGCATGCAAGTATACGTGCCAGTGCGCATGTGTGCACACATGTGCATGTATGTGAGTGTATGCGTGCGTGCGTGTGTGCACGCGTGCGTGAGTGTGAGTGTTGCATGCGTGTGTATGTGTGCGTGTGTGTGTGCATGTGTGTGTGGGTATGTGTGTGTGTGCATGCATGTGTGCGCGTACACATTCCATCGGTTGTTTCTCTGGAGGATGCTAATACATAAAACCACATCCTAATTTATTTCTTAAGAGGTTCTAAACTCCTTGCTTTGCTTATTCTGCAGCAACGAACAAAACCCCAAAACAGCCCTCAGGGGCGTCCGCCGCAAGCTTCTCTCACACATCCTAGTCCATCGCAGGAAAAGCAGCTTTCCAGGGTCTTCGACTCTGAGCCCTGGTTCCGTGATCCAGGCTGCTCCCACTTTTGATCCTTTCATCCCTCCATGTGGCCTCCACTCAGAGTGCGAACCTCATACCTGCTCCTAATGACCTCAGACTGGGAGTGGCTCTCGCAATTCCTGCCGCAGTGGTCAGAACCAGCCACACGGTCCCTGTGTGACTGTGGGGAAGGCTGGGAAGCATCGCAATGAGCATCGACATTTCCTGAGTGGTCTCCATATGGCGGGCTCTTCTGCATCCTCCTCTGAACTACAAGCTAAGTTGTCCCATGACCCCATCATCCAGCCTCGGAAATCCCCTCAGCTGCGTTAAGCACATTATCCAAAGGGCACGTGGCCTTAGTTGGTGGGATCCCAACCCAGCTCTCTGCATCCCCGAGTGAGACTCTTGCCCTGGGTTTCTTGCTGATCCCTGCCAAGAATGTCTCCACGTCACCTGAGGGATGGGATGAGTGCTCTCTTCCCAGTCTCACTTCATCTTCTGCAGGAGTCTTGAATTTTTAAATCTGTGCAAGATCGACAAGTTCACCCAGAGGAGACAGTAAAAGAACAGAACAGGCCGAGGAGCACAGCCATCAAACCAGCCCAGTCGAGTTCTTCCAAGAAATGCCCATGGAGGGGGATGAACTACAGGAAGTCGCTCCAGCACGGTGGGCAGTGGGGGGGCAGTCACCCACCCAGGGATCGTTTCCTTCTACAAAAGAGAAAGGGAGGGACAGACAGCGACACTGGACTTAGCCATTAGACTCAGGCTATTTCTGTTCCCCGTGGTGACGTCACTCAGTGAATAGAGCCCCAAAGCGCTTCTTAAAGGTGGCCCAGGCCTGGCAGCTCTCCACCTCACTGAGGCTTAGAAGGGACAGCACAGAACAGCTGGGGTTGGGCAAATGAACAGGGAGGCCAGGAGTCACCTGGCAGCGTGAATTATCCCTGGACCCAGAATTATCACCATCAATCCCCGGTGCCTACCCTGGGGATGTGACGCAGGTCTTTCCTGGAGCCCTCAAATCACTCTCACACCAACCCAGGAAGAGTTGTTCTCCCATCATCACAAGTAAAGTGCGGTGCCAGGAAACCAGGCCTCCTCCTTGGCCAGTTGGATATGAAACAGGGACCCAAGAGGGGGTGTGTGCCAGGCGCGATGACGCACACCTATAATCCCAGCAATGTGACCCCTGAGGTGGCAGGATTGTGAGTTGGTGGCCAGTCTCAGCCTTAGCCAGATCTTGTCTCAAAATAAAAATGCAAAAGAAGGTAGCTCTGTGGAAGAGCACCCCTGAGTTCAATCCCCAGTATAAAAAGACAAATGAGCGGTCTGCGAGGCCCCACAGCCAGGGCTCTTAACCCAACGCTGGGTCAAGGCCCACCGCCTCTGGGTTCTCTTCCCTCAACTCCTCACTGAAGACTGTCCCGGCCCCTGAGTCCATCATGTGCCCGTAGTCTCCACGGCTAACCCAAGGAGCTTCCTGCAGCCCCATCCCAGGCAAGCTGGGCCCCATGGGGCTTGGCCTTCCCCCAGGCAGCTCTTCCCTGCACAGCCCTTTCGGCCACGCCTCTGCTTCAAACTGCTGCCCTGGGAGGGTTCACTGGAGCAGCTGAGCACTGGGTGGTCACAGCAAAGGGGCACGGGGTGAGGGTTGTCAGGGCCCTCAGAAGAATCTGGGCTTGGAAACAATATTCCCACCAACAGAATGAGGGGTTTGATGCATTCTGTTCCAAGGACACTTGTGTCCCCAGTGGGAACTTGCTGGTGTCTGGGCTGGGAAGAACTGCCAGTGCAGGCCCAGCTGGTCCCAGAGGGCCAGTCCCAGTGTGGGCTGGGGTGGTCAGATGCCCCTCCACTCTCCCTGATAACAGGCAGAGAGAAGGCCCTTGGAAGAGGGTAGGCTAGGTCCTGATATCTTAGATTGTGGGGGCAGGGAGAAGGGACAGGGAGTCAACTATCATTTCAATATTAGTTTGAAAAAGGAGTTTCAAGACCTCAAGGCCGAACAACACAAGCCAAACTAAAAGCGAACAAGCCAAATCTCCTATTCTGCCTCCACTGACTCTTAGAAATAGGAGCAGAGAGGGGCTGTTCATTAAGAAAGGTCACACAGCACCATTTGTGCCAGAGCCAGATCTCAAATCAGAGTTCTAGAAGAGGCTCAGAAAGGTGACCTCAGCTGACCCAACACATGAGCATCCAGACCTTTCCTGGGCAAACACCGGATCCTGCCTATCTCTCCTTTATCCAACCCCCCATTCCCTCCCTGCTTCAGAGCCCACCAGAAGCCAGGAAGCATTCCTCTGTGTGCTTGTCCCAATCTTGAAAGTATGAGTATAAAGTCCCCTCGCTCTGCATCCGGGTTGGGCTCCGTTCCCCCAGCTGCATCCTAGGGATCTGCTTGTCATTCTCAATCATCTTGGCCAATTTGTAGGATTTCAAATCTTTTCTTCTATGGATTTTTGACCCAGCAGTGCATAGACCAGGGAGCTAGGCACAGGACAGATCATGGGAAGGATGAATTTTTACAAAAAGCTACCATTGAAGGTCAGATTTTAAAAACAGCTTTGAGAACCTTCCGCTCAACCTACAAAGTCATGTCAAAGTGGTCACTAGCATGGTCTTTGGAGCCCGACTGTCCCGTTCAAATGGTGGCCCCCTCGCCTTACTAGCTGTGTGACCCTGGACAAGAGCGACCCTTTCTGTGTCTCAGTTCCTTCCTCCGTAAAATGGAAATGCTGGACCCCACCACAAAGGAGTGTGAGATTTAAATGTGCTAATATATGGGAAGTGCTTATGACAGTGCCTGGCACCTAAAACACCCTGGGTGAGCCTGCTGTAATTGTCATCCTATGACGCTTCTACCTGGATGCCTCTTGGGACAGGGAACTCACTAGCCCCAGAACAGCCTATTCCCTGTGGTGAGTGAGAAAGCTTTCCCTCCATTAAACGGACTGTCTGTCCTGGGCAGCCCCAGCTCTTAAGACCAGCCATTAAAATACGCATCAACCAAAGCAAACCGACATGCTTTATCTGCTCCAGTTAATCTTCCTTTGGGGCCTGCAGCCTTCACAGCCCAGAGCACAGAGCATGGATATCTGTGTCAGCTCAGAATGGTGTACTCTGGCCCAGGAGGCCCGTGAGGGACTGACCCCATTAGTCCCAGTCAAGGAGCTCTGTGGGCCTGAACGCCCAACATGTCCCCTCACTGGGTCCCTAAGCTTTGACATCCCAGGCTTCAGAGGGAGGCAGGTGCTGGAGCCCACGGCCCCTGTCTTCTTACAGGAGGGGACAAGTCAATCTCACTGGACTGGGAAGATCTGGAAAGGTGCAGGACGATGCCTGTCTGCAATCATCGAGCTTGACCGGGTGGCCTTAGAGCCCTCTGCTGCTGTCCCAGAAACTGCCAGCATGTTCCAGCATGCAAAGCGCAGATTCTGGAGTCAAAGAGGAGTTTGTATCCCAGCTGCTCTCCTTTCCCCATGTGCAGAAAGCTCACAATAACAAGTCTTGCAGTGAAAAGCTACACATCTGGTTTAATAAATGGAGACGGCGGCTGGATCAGTGGCTCAGTAGTTGGAGCACTTCCCTGGCATGAGTGAAGACCCAGGTTCAAACTCCAGCACCACATACACAACTAAGTGTCATAATATCAAATGCCAGGTGAAAAAAATTGAGGAAAAAAATGGGGACAGTTTTGGGAAAGTGGAGTGAATGGGCCCCAAATTTCCAACTTGGACTCAAGTCTGAAAGAACTGTTTAGTCTGCTCCTTTGTGCAGGCTTGTCACTTCTGCCATGGAGAGGGGCGATGCAGGGGTGCGCAGGTGAGGGAGAGGTTGGGTGGCCTTCCGCTGGGGACATCTAGCTGCCCTGCCCCAAGCCCCCCTGCCCCAAGCCCCCCAGCCTTATCAGGGCAGCACCAGCGACATACATTGCAGTTCTGAATTGTGGCCACTTGGTGTCGCCACATAGCAAAAAACACAGGCAGCAGGGATCACTGTGGGACCTAACGGGAGCATAGACTGGGAGAGCAGGCGCCTCCTTGAACTCCTGCCCAAGTCCTTTGTCAGCTCCAGCAGCCCAAGACACCCTGAGGAACAATTTCTTCTGTGCTCTTCCATCCTGCTGAAAGCAGACACGGCCACGGCGTCCCTGCAGAGCCCGCCTCTCCACTGCTCCAGCCTCATAGGACCAGTCCCCTTCCGGCATGTGGACACCCATCTTGGCCCTGGCTGGCCTTCCTAGTTCTCCACCTGAGTACCATCTCCTTCTGCCAGACACTGTGCCTAGGCCATTTCAAGTCCTCCAGCGACCCTGCCAAGTGGGCTTGATGTTCTCTGTGTGCAGAGATCAGAGAGCCCAGAGAGGAAGCTGGGAGACACAGCACCTGTGGATTTTGACCTCAGGCTTTCGAGTCGAACTTGCTTTCACCACAGCACACTGGCTGTGCCCAGGATCCCTTGAGGCTGTGGGCTCCCTGAGGCCAGAGCCCTGTTTATAACCCACAGGCCCAACTTTTTGTCTAGCCCTCAGCAAGCCCTCCAAGTCCCCTCCTTCTAGGGCCTCTCCCTAACTCTTAGAGGGCACTCATGTACCAGGTGCTGGGCTAAGTAGGCAACATTGTGACTCTCCTTCTCCAGAAGGGGAAACTGAGGCACAAGTAACATGCACCAATAGTCCATCAATAAAAATGAAATTACTTAAAGTTACGTTGTAGGGGCTGGACAGGTGGTGGCTCAGTGGTTGGAGTGCTTGCCTGGCATGTGCAAGGACTCAGCTTCGAGCCCCAGCACCGCATACACATAAGTGTCAGAGAAACAAAGGCCAGATGGAAAAATGAATAAGCTGATTTTCTCTCTCTCTCTCTCTCAATCTCTCTCAAAAAAGTTACAATGTAATCACTTATGCTAAAAATAAAGGTAAGACATTTAAGACTCATTGCCTCCTAATTATGTTAGTACATTTTCCAGTATTTGTGCCTTTGAGTTTACCTATTGGATCCGTATGGCAGAAATGCTGTGTAGTTTTTTTTTTTTTTTGAGGAACAACTTTATTTAGTTTTTCACATGGCCTTAGTTGCTCCAACACTTAGTTGTGTACGTGGTCCTGGGGTTTGAACCCGGGTCCTTGTGCTTGCCAGGCAAGCGCCGAAACCGCTGAGCCACCGCTCCAGCCCTGCTGCGTAGTCTTGAGACAACTTTCCAAGTGCCTTTTCAATGCCATTATGTTGGTTGCATTGGGTCTCATGGGCATTTAGTGGTAGAGCCAGGGCCCAGACGGTCTGACCTGAGTCTGAGCTCTGGTGCACTTGAGGGGGCCTCGCTCTGCCTCTGCCCTGCATGTGCCTCCCCTGTGCTAGGGTCATTCTTCCTTTCCACGCATGGAGCTTGTTCAAGCCTCCGTCAGCAGTTGCCACTCTGAACATGGGACCCCAGCATGCCTCTGTTTACCCCATAGCCCTCCTTGGGGCTTGGTCACCTCTGAGTCCAGGCCTTGCTTTGGAGTCTTGTGTGGTCACAAGCCCTCTCACTGGCCAGTGTGGACAGGGATCTCGTGGGTGGAAGCAGCACCCTTTCCCTTTGCCTCCCCTTCATTCACTCCTAACTCTCCTGAGACCCAAAGGCTAAACTTGCAGGCAATTTGCAAGCTGGCTGCTAAACTCCACCATCAATAAAAATTAAATTACATAAGGTTATAATGTCATCAATTATATTAAACATAAAGGTAAGATATATGTAGGACGCCTGGCCTCCTAATTATGTTAGTACATTTTCTAATATTTGGGCCTTCAAGGTTGCTTACGTCTATCGCATCTGTATGGCAGAAATATTAAAAAGTGATGAGACAGCTCCGCAAGTCCTGTTCACTGACATCACATTGGCGGTTTGAAAGTAGCCACTTTGGGAGTTATTCATACCCTAGAAATTATTAGCAAATGCTACAAATCAGGACCACCCCTCACCTCCCAGAGATCCGGTTGTTACAACACTTTCAAGCCTGCAAGCCAAGTTTAGGCTAAGGCTGTGCTGGGCATGGAGCTGGCTGAGCTCCATCCACACCGTGCCCGAAGATTCCGTTATTACCTGCGTTCACCTCGACCAGGTGCTGAATTCATGCTCATTAAATCTGCCAGCAGCCCTGGGAAGTGGGTGCAGAAACATCCCTGGTTAAGAGGGGGAAGTGGGGGCGTAGGGAGGATAATAAGCGCCTCATCAAAGGTGACAGATCGGGTTAGAACACACTTTTAAACTGCTGCTGTGGTTTGTTGGTCTTGGGGTGAGAACCCAGTTTGCAGGGTGGTTCTGGTGACAGTGCGAGGCAATGTGTATAAAAGGGCTTAACACAGATTCAGCTCCAGCAGAACATAGTAAACATTAATTTACTGAGAAGCATAAGAGTGGGATCCAGATCCACCTACGTCTGAATCTCAGCTGGGATATTTTCTGATTGTGAGATCTCCGGCCAGTGAGGTCACTTTGTTCATCTAAGCCTTGTGTTCCCCCTGTGAAAATGGGGATAATAATATCTACCTGGAAGAGCAGCTTGGAGGATGGAGATAAAGGATGTACAGTGTCTGGGGAGAAGTGGGCACTCCATAATGGGAGTGATTGTTCAGGATTATCTTTGATTTCATGTAACTCAGCAGCAACTCTTTCTGGCCTTGTGCCGGAGGCTGCAGACAGGGGCCCAGGAGGCAGGACCTGACCTGGAAAGCTTCCCACCTTCTCCTGCTGACCAAGTCAGCCCCTAAGTGGGCCCTGGCCCTAGAAGGGCTTCAGAAGCGTGGGAACACTGTTGCTAGGCTCCGGTTGCTAGGAAACCCTCTGTTACTCCTGGCTCGGCCACCTCCAGGAGGGCCCAGCCTCTCTGGAGTAGCTCCTGCCTCCTGCGGCCTCTGTGGACCTCAGAACCACTGTGGAGGGCAGGTGAGGGTGGGGCCCGCTACTGCTGGGCCTCCGGAGAGCAGAGCCAACTTCTGGTGGGCGGTGGGCAAAGCCAGGGAGCTAAAGGGGACACAAGGGGGTGGGTGGGGCTGGGAGTGAGCATCAGAGCTGGGGTGGCCCAGAAGTCCCCAAGAAGTCCCCGAGAAACCTGTACAGTGGTTCAGTTCAGGAGCCCAGAGTCACATGCCCCAGGTCTCAATCCTGGCTCCACAACCTATTTTGAGCAAATCCTTCATTACTTGGAACCTCAGTTCCCCAGCCGTAATATGGGAATAGGAAGAGTTAATATTAAGGCGTTGGGAAGATGAATGAGACATGATGATCTGTTCTTTTTGGGGTGATCTGTTTGTTTTTGGGGTGTGCGTGTCAGGGTGCAGACGGGAGGCCTGGGTGAAGGTGTCAGGTCTGTGGGGCTTGATTGTCACTGCCCAAATCTTCTGAGTCTGGGCTTGGGACTGATGAGGGTTCCTGTGTTCCTTCCTAGGGCCCCCGGGGCCCTGCCCCACAGCATCATGATGGGGAAACTCCCTCTAGGGGTTGTGTCTCCTTATGTGAAGATGAGTTCTGGGGGCTGCACGGATCCCCTGAAATTCTATGCCACCAGCTACTGCACAGCCTATGGTGAGTGTGGGAGCCCCTCTAGGACACTGGGCAGAAAGGCAGAGGTCCTTCAAAGAGAGGAACAGCCCTATGGGTCGATCACACTGTGGAGCAACCCTCCACTCTGGATTGATCAATCCCCTGAACCCTCCAAGGATTCTTCCCTGGTCTGTCACTGCCATGCTGACCTGGCCCCACCGTACTGACTCCATTTCCTTCCCTCAGGGTCCCAAAGGGCCAGTCTTGCCTGGCTTTGGTCGTTCTAAGCCTTCCCTTGTCATAGAGGCCCCTGGACCCCTGGGGATGCTCTGCTGGTCCTGCCTGGGAAGCCCTGCTCGCACCTCCCCAACTCTGTGGACCTGCAGTCCTATCTCCCGGATTCCCCCCTTGGCAGGTCGGGATGAATTCAAGCCCCGGATGGGCAGCCATGTAGGCACAGGCTACAAATCAAACTACCGGCCTCTGGTCTCCTATCAACCCCACCTGGACGCCCTGGACAGCGCAGCCATGGGGTATATCTGTACAGCTTCCTCTCCCCCACCCGGGAGCCTACTGGGCACTGGGTTCCAAGAACGGAAACTCTGAGGCTTACCTGGTCAAGACCTGGTGCCCAGCATGGGCTGCCAAGGCCAGTGTGTTCCTGAGGTGTCTGGGGGAGAATTGAGGGAGGAAAGCTTCTGGGCTCGAGCAACGCAGCCTCCAAAGAATAAAGCCGGTGGCCTTGGGGATCCTAGCTTCTGCTCCTGTCTCCTGTCAGGGAACAAGTCCGGGACAATTTCCAGTCAGTGACCAGTCAGAGTTACCGTCCTCTGGAGGTGCCCGATGGCACGCAATCGCTCCCCTGGAACATGTACCAGACCACCTCTGGCTACGGGCATGAGAAGCCCAATACGGGCCCCCTTTCTAAGGAGGTCAGTGCAGGGCCAAGGCCAAGATCGTGGCACTGAGCAGGGGTGCCGGCAGGACAGCTCTGCCAACAGGGGTCAAGGCTGAAATGACGGCATGGAGGTGCCGTGTGGAGGGAGGGTCTATTCGCCTTTGTCCCCTTTGCCCCCAACCCCATCCCCGCCAATCCCACCACCAAATCTTCTCCATCTCCCTCCCTGTTCCTATCACCTTTCCCATCTCAACCACCCTCCTGATCTCCAGCATATGTCCAAAGTCCCCACCATTGTCACTGATTTGTGCCCACCACCATGACCACCTACCATCTGAACAGACACTTACTCATCCATCAACCAATCCATTCCGATCATCATCGCTAGTGCGTGTGTGTGGGTTGCTGGGAGTGGAACAGGGGCCCCATTGTGCGAGGCAAGCACTCTCCCCCTGAGCCACACCCCCAGTCCTGAGCATCTCTTTTCTATTTGAAGGTGAGAAGGGGCGGAGGGGAACGCAGCAGGGGAGCAGGGACCAACAGGGACTTGGGAATGAGCTAGGTGGGAGGCCACTGCTTCTCCAGTTGCAGCCATCTGAGGGATGGGCTCCAGGCAGAGCCAACAGCCAGCGCAAAGGCCCTGGGGCGAGGGTCTCTGATGGGAGGGGGACTGCAAGGGGGAGTGCCTGCAGCAGCATGAGGAGCCAAGGTCCCTGCCGGCGGCTGTCAGGACAAGAGTTCAGCGAGTGTGGTGGCAATGCTGTGGCTCTGAGCAGAGGAGGGACACACTGGCAGGAACTCTGCAGGGTCAAGGGCAGAATTAGGGTTAGGAAGTGAGGGCATCACCTCATCTGCCTGGGAAGGTCATTGGTGCTCCCTCCTCCAGGTCAGGAAGGTACATTTCGACACCCAGGAACATGGGCCCCCGTCTATCACAGGGCTGGAGCCCAAGGACATTCCCTTGCTTCATCAGCAGCAGGGCAAGGGCTCGCCGGAGTGGGAGAACTCGCGATATGTGAGTGGGTGGTCCTGGCTGGGGGCAGTGGGGCTGGGTGAAGGGGCCGCACCCCCTCCTCCCCCTGCAGATGCGTCCTGCTCTGGTCCCCCATGGAGCTAGCAGAAGGTGGCTCAGGCACCCAGAGACACCACGGAGAGCCAAGGATTGGTGATTCGATATTTCCAAAGCAGCATCAAAGCGGTCATCACGCGGCTTCCCTTCTCTCCCCATCCTGTGCCTAGCTCCAAGCAACCATTTTCTCCCAGCAGCCTCCCTTCTCTCCTTTCCAGCCTCCCCGCCCTCGGGATGGCTTCAACTCATTTCCAGGAATCCAGGGTGGCCTGTGACTTGGTATTCGTTGTAGTGGGGGGAATTTCTCCCACCATGGTGCCCCATCAGGGAAAGATTTGTGTTCCAGGAGCTACATCCACCTCTTTTCCCAGACCCTCTTGGAGCATGGAAAACCCAAGAGCTTCTACCATCACTGCGCGACCCCACTGCGCCCTGGTGTGCCTGATGTCCCCCATTGCCCCACCCTCTGTGTTACAGGGCCCACGCTTCATGACTTCGGAGTATAATTCCAAGTACCTTAAGGAGCCCTCCATTCAGCAGGGTACGCCTGCATCTGAGCTAATCCACCCTCCAAACCCGCCTCCATTCCCCTACCTCTGGGAGAGACACCCCCCCAGGGGGGCTGGAGCTGGCATGGGTCTCAGAAGCCACCAGCCAAAAGAAAGAAGAACATACAGGTGGCTTGAGGGAACTGTCCCTCTGCCCCGGCTGACCTTAGTGTCCTTGACTTGCTTTCATAGCAGGGCTGCTGGGATTGACCAGAGCTGGCCTGTCCATTCTGGCCCTTCCTTCTGCCCTCCTCTCTTGTTCTCTGGAGGGACCCTGGAGGTCATTGACCTCAGCTTCCTCCTGCTGGGATACTGAGCCTTAGAGGCCCCATGGCTGAGGAAGGTGGCGCAGGCAACAGGGGACCCTGTCTTTCCAGATCTCTTGCAGAAAAAATCAGTTGGTGCCAAGGAGGAGACCGGCTTCACTGAAGAGTCCATCAAAAATCCCATTGTCTTCCAGCCAGCCTCCCAGGCCATCCCTGGGGACCCTGTGAGTCCCTGGACCCCCAGTTAGAGTTTCAGGATGTTTGAAGCCCTTCAGGCTGGGGGATTTCAAGCTTTTAAAAAACACGAGCAGCAGCCCTCTATTCAAACACAAGGTGAAGGAACCTGGGGAAGCCTCTGCTTTGGCCCAACTCTCTTGTTTCAGAGAGGAGAAGACTGAGGTCCAGAGAGATGAGCGGGCAGAGCCAAGGCCACTCAGAGTTCAGACGTGGCTTGCGGGCTTCCACTCAGGGACACGCCCTCCTCTTTTCTCTGCTCAAACTCTTGCCTTTCCCCAGTTATCCCCAATTGTGTGGGGACAGGGAGGCCGAGTGGGTGGGGACTGGCAGCTTTATCGGGGGCTTTCTCAGCTGGGCTGACCTTCTCCTGCGGGCCTCTCCCAGGTCCTCCTTCCAAGCCGGAGTGTCACCAAGTCCGACTTCCTGCCCATGACTCACCCTCATGTAAGCTGCGCTGGTGGAGGCCAGGGACACCTCTGGGGGCAGTTGGACATGGCTCTGGGGAGGTCTGGGAGGGACAGCCACGCTCCGGGCTCATGGCTGCTTTGCTCCGTCCAGGGAAATGAGTTCCTGCCTGTGCTGGCCAGAGGCTCTGATCGGGAGACGGGCTACAGCAGAGTGAACGAAAGAACTCTGAACCCCAGAGTGAGTGGCAGGGAGCAATCTTGGACCAGCTGGCTTTGGGGCCAGTCACAGAAGAATGGGAAGAACTGGGATATTCAGAGACGCGGAGGGAGGGCCTCCCAAGTGGAGGGTAAGGTGCAGGGGCTGGGGAGAGTGTGTTCTGGAAAGGCCAGTGATGTGCATCCTCCCTGCATCCTAGCAGCCAGGCCACCCCGGCCTCCCTTCCTGTGTCTCTGCCCCTTGCAGGTGCCTCCACCCAGCCCAGAACCCAGCACCATGAGCCACCGCCAGTTCCAGTCCCCACAGCGACTGCAGCAGACAAATGTTGCCCTGCTTGGCCGCGAGACGGTAGGGAACAAGGTGAGGCTTGGATGCCAGCCCCAGTCCTTCCCTGTCTCAAATTCTCCATCCTCCAGACCTGACAGTTCTCTCTTGCGCAGGAGCCCACAGGGTTCAGCCTCAATAACCCCAGCTATGTCCGGAGCTCCTACGACCCCGACAGGGATAACCGGTACCTGACCACCTACAACCAAGGGTGAGACCCCCTCCCAGGCCAAAGCTGAGGCCCGTTTGACAGACTGGAAGACTGAGGCTGGGGCGAGTAATGAGCTCGCAGCCTTGGGGAGCACTGAACTAGCCTAGGTTCCCCCAGGCGCGCACCCTAAGCCGAGCACTCAAGAGCAAGCCACTTTACTGGGGGTGTGGGGGAGCGAGGAAGTAGGACGGGGAGGGAAAGCAGCCAGAAAGGGGGATGTTGTAAAGCCAGCTGCCCCATGGGGAAAAACTAGAAAACAGAGCTCACAGCTCAGAATTCTCCCAGCCAAAGGGCAAGAGAGTGGGGATGTGCACACCCCGGTGCCTGTCAGTCACTCATTAAAGGCTGTCGGCGCTACGGGCTCTCACTGAGATCAAGCAGGTTCCAGCAACCCCAGGGCAGCTATCCGAGAGAGGAAGGTTGGCTGGTGGGCATGGAGATTGGGAGTCAGCCCTAAGAGCCGCTGCTAAGACAGTGCCTGGCAGGTGGGCTCTGCGCTCCCTGGGCAGGTAAGCTCTGCACTGCGCCAGCCCTGTCCAGATGAAAGGCATCAGTGAGGGCTCCCTGGAGGAGGTGGCCCTGGAGCCATGGGGGGATCTCCTAGGGCCAGGACTGGATGTGGAGGGCATTACAGGAGTGGTATAAAGGAAGCGTAACGTGGGGGACAAAATCTTCTGAGCTGGGAAACCCAACTTCTCTCATAGCATCTGTCATCTATGTCCTCTCCCCAGCTCCCCTGTATTCCAAGGTCCCCTGCCCCTCCCCCCTCCAGTGGCCTGCAACTCACAAGTCCCTCTTTGCCCTGCTCTTCAACCATCTTTCCTCCTTTGGCTCCAGGACACCTCACGGAATCCACTCATTTCAGAACCCTGAGGGTTCTTGCTGTTAGGGTGTGAACAGGAGGGGAGGTTCAGGAGGGGCAGGGACCAGGGCACTGCCTAGAGAAGGTGACCTCCCAGCTGAAAAGAGGTGAGGGCATTGGGTAGAGAGCACCTGCTGAGGGAATCCCCAGTGCCAGGGAGGCCAGAGACTGAGGGGGATCCAGGCTGAACCCTTCCGCCTTGGGACAAGACTGTGAGCTCAGATTTGGAGCAAATGGCTGGGCTGCTGCAGCTCCCAAGGAGTCCAGGGGGAGGGGCAGAGACTCATTCAGGGTGTTGAGGGACACTATGTCCCTGCCCTTTCTGCAGTGAACATCCCTCTCCCACACCAGGGCTGGGTCCTTCCCTGTCCACCCTGAGCTCCTGCCAGGTGTCCTGCACACTCCGGTCCACGCCGGTGCACCTGGAGCCAACCCAAGTTATGATCATTGATTTCCACATTGACCTGTCTGCACCCCTCCTTGGGAGCTCAAGGGCAGGGCCTGATTACTGAGCACCCTCGGAGCCCAGCTGGGACTCAGTGAGAGCATGGATGAGACCTAGGAAAGTAGGACACCTAGAGAGAAATGGAGGAGACAGGGTGCCCACCCCTAGATGTGGGCAGGGCACGAAGCTGTCCTGTACACTCCACAGTACCATCTCAGCTTGGGGCACTGGGGGCACCCAGCTCAGGGGCGGGGGACAAGAGGCTCCCCAAGTGCAAGTTCTCCAAGCGGACAAGGTTTTCAAGTGACCAGGCAAAGTCAAGGAGACCAGAGGGACCAGAGCACTGAGATTCCTGAGGAGAGGCCATGGAGGGGAGGGGAGAACAGCGGAAGGCAATGACCCTCCCCCACCCTAGGTACTATGAGAACATCCCCAAGGGGCTGGACCGGGAAGGCTGGACTCGAGGTGGCATCCAGCCCCAGAAGCTGGGAGGCTACGCACTCAACCAGCCAGTCACTCGCATGGAGGCTGCCCCCAACCCCACAGAGAGCCTGCGGCGCCTGCACCCCCACGTGGGAAGGTAACACCCCTGCCCCAGGTCTTTCTTTTCTTCCCCCTGCTCACATCCCAGCCAGCTGCAGCCAGCACCAGGCCTGTCCCCTGCCTCTGTCTGCCTGCCTGTTACTCTGAGAGGCCACTTCCTCCATCTGGCCTTGATCCTGGCTTCTCTGGCCTCTGTCCTCCTCCCTCCAGGGCTTATTCCCTCTTCTCTGTCCTCCCTTCTGGCCTCTGCATGGCTGCCCTCCCAGTGGCCCGAGGACAGACCCAAGGATGAATGGACTGCAAATCTGCCTCTCCCGTGACTCCCTTCTGCTCAGTTCCTCAAAACCTGTGCTTTCGCAACCAAGGCATGAGTTGGCGAGCGAAGAATGTTTGTGGCTTGGCTGCCCTGGCAGGCCTGGCCTCGCTCTCCGGCTCTCAGGGAGGGCCCAGCAGAAGAGAGGTCCAGGCCCCACTGCCCCCTCACCCACTGGCCTCCTCTCCCCCTGCAGAACCCTGACCTCGGTTGACCCCTTCTACCGAGACAACCCTCACAGCAGCCGCTACATGGCATCCAGCTGAGCCTGAGACCCTGGTAAGGGACAGACCCCTACCTGTGACTCTGCTCCCTGAGTGGGGTGGCCCCTGTGGGCCAGCGACCTCCAAACCCTGGGTCAAGCGACCCTTCCTGGGGATCCCAGCCCCAAGTGGGGTGGGCAGTTGGGGCCTCCCAGGGGTCAGGGCACGCTGAGATCACCCTCACGGGGCCTCGCCTCTTCTCTCCTCAGGTCTACAGACCCCACGGGTCAGAAGCCGAGCTTCTGTGCCCACTCTCACCCATCGCCTACTGTGCCTCCCCTAGATACTTTCCTAATGAAATAAAAACCACTGAAGCAGCAGGGTGTCAGTCGCTGTCAGGGTGGCTGGGAAATGAGGGGTGAGCGGGGGCCGTGGGTGCAGGATGGGGGCTAGGGCTGGGTTTGATTCTACAGACACTGCGCTGTGTTCTGTCCTAGAAAGGGGTCTCTCTGTGGCTTGTGCGGTCTTGGAATGCACTTGGTTTAATGTGGATAATAGGACCCCAGGGGAGGGGCAGGGCCTCGGAGGAGAGAGGGGAGGTAGAAGAGGGGCAGGTGGCTGAGGGGTCGGGATGAGGGAAGGACTTCCAGGTCCCTTCTGGGTCTCACAGAGGATGGCTTCAGAAGAGGGGATAGCAGCGAGGCAGGAAGCATGGCAGAGATCTGTCTCCAGAGAGATGGAAGCGAGTGTGAACAGGATGGGCCCTGGTCACCAACATGGGGGGGGGTGCTGATCACAAAGGCTGGGATCTGGTTCCCTCCAGGCAGGTGACGAGAGCAGGCAGCCCCTGGGGTTCACAGGCCCTGATGGGCCATTGCCTATGTGGGAAAATATTTACTCCCCTTAGTCCAGGTGCAGCGGTCTGGCAGCAGGAGGGCACAATCTGGCCTGGCTCTCAGCACCTTTTGTCCCCTCAATCAGGTGCATTTGTGCAGTGCACAACTGTACAACTGTATGCTGTGGCCGTGCTAGCACAAGTCCCTGATTTTAAATATGAAGAGCCTGCACCCAGAGAGGGTGCACGAGCTGCTGAGGTTGTATGACGCCAGCCCAGGGCTGGGGGTGTCTTCTGTGCCTTGCAGCCCAGGCTGGTGTGCAGAGGGTCACTCAGGGTTCCTGCATCCACCCTGCTCCTTAGCGGGTGTCTGTGGAGCAGCTTTGCGGGCCCTGGATCCTGGCTGTACCCAGTGCAGTCCTGAGCGCAGGCCTGGGGGCTGTCCGCAGCCTGGCTGGGGCTCCATGTGGACTGTGGGCGGCCCCAGCTGGTTCCAGCATTGGAGGAGGGGATTCGAGGACAGAGAGTCTCTAGGCTATAAACCCAGCCAGCCTCAGGTCCCAGTGACAGCCCATAGGCTGTGGGTGGGGACCTGCTGGCCCATGTCCCCCAACATTGAGTATGAGTCACCAACCCCGAAGCTGGGCTGGGCCTTAACCATGACTGGGCCATAGCACAGCGGGGTGATCACACAGCCCTCCATGTCCAAAAATTCACACGTGAAAGTCCACATTGTCAAAAGAAGATACAAATGAAAATAACGCAGACCCCCCGGAAGTCATGCACACACAAATACCTAGGCACATTTATGTCAACAGACAAGTGGATACAAACTCAACCACACATGGAAACACAAGACACACATGTACGGGACATAAAAACACCCCGGATGCTTACATACAACCACACACACAGACCCACAGACATGCAGAGACACGTGCACATAGACACAAAACAGACGTGTACACAGAGCTGTCACACACACACACACACGCACACACACACACACACTTCCCCCCACTCCCACCTCGCTTTCCAATTCTGCTACCCTGAGAGGGTCCTCTTGCAGCTCATGTTTCCCACTCATCTGACTTCTACCTGGCCCAACGGGGGATACGGTGTCAGGGACACCTGAGCCTGGCTAAGCCCTCTCCATCCCCACCCCTCTCCTGTGGTCCTGCACCCAGTTTCCAGGACATATGAGCTGGGCCACCTCATCGTGATTCCTGAGTGGGAGGTGTGGATCCCACCCAAGGCGGGGGCGAGCACACCATGTGCCCCCCTCAGCCACTGCCCCAACCCAGAGCAGGGGGCTGGAACCTGCCTTCTGGCTTCATCTGGATCCTAAGCCCCAGGCTAGGGAGCTATGTGAGGACAGGGTAGCCCATGGCACAGGTGGCAGGAAGAGGACCCAGGACAGGCCAAGGCCAAGACTAGATGGTTCTGGAACCCCTTCCTGGTGAGGGTATGGACTCCCCATCTCAGAAGCACACCTGGAAAGGGGGCACAGTGGCAGCCTGCTGGCAAGGAGCGGACTGGAAGCTCGGAGTGGCAGCAGCCTGGTGGGCATCAGTCACCTCCCGGCCTCTGTTGGGACCGTGGCGCACACTAGGGCCATCCTCATGGGGGAGGCGAGGGCTGAGCTGAACCTTGAGTGCATGGGCGAGTGGTCAGGCAGGCCCTAAAGCTGCGGCTTGTGGGTGAGGACAGTGGGGGGTGATAGCCAGGCATGGGGGGTGAGGGCGGAACAGAGAGGCTGAAAGGGGGTGCTCCAAGTTCAGGAATCCTGGAAGGCCATGTTAAGGAGTCTTTTTGTGTCCCCCAGTGATGAGGAAGCTCAACAAGGGGACATATGGAGTCTGATTTGTTCACATCTGAAACTGCAAAGCCCAGGACAGTGCCCGGTACCTTTGAAATTACTTAGTGAATGTTAAATGAATGAATGAATGAACGGAAACTGCCGGTTAGCGGAGGTGCCCAATGTGGGGGTCTGACCATGACCCTCCTGACCACAGGCTCCCCACATCTCTGCAGCTGGCAGTGAAACCCTGGGTGCCACCCCCTTGCTCAGCTGCCACAGCCATGGTCCTTCAGGACCTCTTCTGTGCCCCAGGATGCCCTTTCTCTGCACTAGGCCCTCCTGGTCTCCTTCACAAAGCACCTGCCCCCTCTAACCAACCCCAGCCCACTCCCCTGTGGTGGCCTCGGGGGCCTTCACATTCCAACCTGAACCTAAGACTGCAGGGTCAGAGCTGAGGCGTCCTCTCTGTATCCCTGGGCTTTTCAGGCTACTGAGCCTCAGTCGAAGGAACTGGCTGGCCACGTGGGCTTTGCCATGTCTCCCTCCTGCCCTGTGCCATCCAGGGAGTGGGGGAGAGTTCCTGCCTCTCAGCAGGCCCCGTGAAGGGTGTGATATCTCAGAGATGACAAGCATTCCAAAGACAAGGGGAGCAGGAAGCCCTTGGGGACAACTCTGAGGAAGGAGCCAGGGCCAGGGTGTGGAGGATGGCTTCATTTTCAGTGGCCCCAACCCATTGGCCTTCTGAGGTTTCAGCCTTCAGCCTGCAGCCTGGCCCAGCCAGCATCAGCCCAGGGCACTGTCCTCTCCAGGACCACACAGGTGGCAGAGCATGGTTGTCACAGGCCTCAGCTCCGGAGTCCGACCTCCTGGGCTCATATCCCAGCTCTCCACAACCAAGGGTAGTTTCTCCACCAGCTTCGTGACCTCAGTTGGTCACTTTAAGATTCGGAGCTTTAGCTAATAACAGTCCTCCTTGTGGACGAAGTGAGAGGACAGCACAGAGCACTCAGCACACAGTAGCTGCTTTATTGCAGGAGCAGAGGAAACAGAGCCCCAGATGGGACAGGGGCTTCACCAAAGCCACACTGCCAACAGTCACAGGGTCAGGTGTGGCCCTGGATGGGCCCCCTCAGTTCCTTCTCAGGGAGCAGCCTTCCTTGATCACTGGTGGGTGATTAGTGCGCACAGCCTGACTGGGTGCCCCCGGCTGACCCTCAGCGGGGCTGGGCCCACTGGTCTCTCAGGTCACCCTCTGCCAGGCCATGTTGGCAGGTGCCTGCTGTCCCTTCACCTGGGAACCAGGCTTCAAGCATTCAGTCATCCTTGTAGCTGCTGCGGAAAGCTTCCCTCCCTCTCCACAGATATTTTAGAAGACTTTCTAGGTATACAGAGATGATGATTAACCTTTATTAAGCTCCCACAGCCTGCCAGGTGCTGAGAATATTCCGTGGGTCTTCACCTCTTCCAGTGAGAACACAGCAGGGCCTCCCTTTGGGGGAGGGTTGGGCACACAGGTGGGTGGGGTGCTGATGGCAAGCTGTGGGGTGTGGGGCCCAGCAGGATGTTAGGGCAGGGGGGGACTGGTGCTGGGTGCTACGCAGGCAACACCCACTTGTGACGCACGGGGACAAGTGTGAGGCTGCTGCTTGTCATGGTACCATGGCAGCTGATGTTGACAGGTACCATCTGGCCTGGATCGTGTGATGACACAGACCCACCGGCTCACGGGCTTGACAGCTGTCCAGCTGGGAGAACAGGGCTCCCAGGGGGCTGGCAGTGGCTGGCGGGGGTATGTAGCGGCATCTGTCTGCGGGAACTGGAGGCGGCGGTGGGGGTGGCGGGAAGCCCTGCTCAGGAGGCTGGGACGGTGGGAATGGCACAGACAGATGGAGAGCATACGATTCTGAATCGCTTCTCCGATTTCCTCTCTGACCATCTGGAGAGCCACCCATTCCTGAGGAACTGTTCCCCTAACAAGCAAGCAGCCAAGGCCAGAGGAGGAAAGAGACCCAGAAAGCCCCCAGCTGGGTCTCTGCGGGAGGCCTGCGGGGCTCTCACAGGCCGCTTGTCCCACCCTCCTTGCTTCTTGAGGAGCTGCTGTGGGCAGCCTCTGCTGAAGAAGTCCGAGTCGTAAACTCCCCCGAGGAAGGACCTTTGTCATAACCAGGTCACCCTGGGCCAGAGAGAGGAAGCCACCTGGCTAAAGCCACTGGGCTTAATATGTGTCACTAATAAGTTTAATAAGTTGTCACTATTCTGAGGAGGCCTTTCCCATCTCCTCCTTTGCCTGGGGCTTAGGGTGGGCAGGAGTGGGGCCTGGAAGCTTCTCATTTGCACCCCATGGTAAGAAGGGGGCTTTGTTTCCTTTTGCTAAAGAAGGAGTGTGTGAGCGCGTGTGTGAGAGTAAGTGCGTGTGAGTGTGACTTCAGAAGTCCCCAGGTAAACAGGTCAGAGGCACCTGTCTGGCCCACTAGACCTCAGTGTGGATGAGAAGCCCCGGAAGCTGCGTCACAGGAAGACAGAGTATGGCCCAGTGGTAAGTGAGCCTTCTTTACAGAGCTGTGTTCTCAAGGGCTCTGGCACCTGGGACAGGAGACTGATGCCTATGCCGAAGAACACAGACAAACTGATTCCTGAGGATCAGAGGAGGAATGGAAGGTGGGGGTGGGCGTGGGGCAGATCACGTGGCTCCCTGAGTGATGGCAGCCTGGGCATCAGAGTTCCTTGAAACCAGCTTCTGCTAATTTAAGCAGAATAGAAATTTATTAAAAGGACTTTGGGCGCTTACATAATCTTCAGGTGGACCCAAGGACAAAGCTTAGCAGCTACCCAATCAGAAACATGGCCAAAATCACCCTGTAGCCAGGGACTGGTGAAGACACCAGGGCCACCTCCTGTGGGTCCTGCTGCCACTCCTTGCACTCACCCTCAGCAGGGATCCTGGATGGTCTTTCTGCTCAGAAATGCTTATTTCTACCTCTACAAAGAAAACTATCAAACACTAAGAAAAGAAATTACAGAAGACCTGAGTAGATGGAAAAACATTCCATGCTCATGGTTAGGCAGAATCAATATAATAAAAATGGCCATTCTACCCAAAGCCCTATACAGATTCAATGCAATCCCCATCAAGATACCAATGGCATTCTTCACCCATATAGAAAAAGCAATTCTCAAGTTCATATGGAATAACAGGAGACCCAGACTAGCTAAAACATTACTCTATAGGAAGGAAGAAGTAGGGGGTATCTCAATTCCTGACCTGAAATTAAACTACAGAGCTGTAGTAGCAAAAACAGCATGGTATTGGTATCAAAACAACTGAAGACCAGTGGAACCGAGTAGAGGATTCTGAGACACAACCCCATATCTTTAACTATTTGATATTTGATAAAGGGGGCAAAAGCATAGTGTGGAAGAAAGAGCCTGTTCAACAAATGGTGTTGGATCAATTAGACAGCCACGTGTAGACAACTGAAGCTGGATCCTTATATTCACCCTGCACAAAAATTAAATCAAAATGGATCAAAGACCTGGATATTAAGCCTACATCTTTAAACTTACTAGAAAAAGAAATAGGGTCAACACTACAGGACATAGGAGTCGGCAGCGCCTTCCTCAACAAAATCCCATGGCTCAAGCAGTAAAGTCAAGAATAAATGAATGGGATGCAATTAAACTAAAAAGTTTTTGCACAGCTAAGGATCTAGTCAAAAGTATCAAGAGAGAACCTACAGAATGGGAGAAAACCTTTGCCTGCTGCACCTCGGACAGAGGGCTAATATCCAGAATATATAAAGAACTAAAGAAACTAAACACCAAAGTCACAAACAATACAATCAATAAATGGGCTACGGATCTGAAAAGAAACTTCTCTCCAGTGGAAGTCCAGAAAGCCCATAAGTATATGAGAAAATGTTCTACATCATTAGCTATAAGGGAAATGCAAATCAAAACTTCAGTAAGATACCACCTCACTCCTGTTAGAGTGGCAAAAATGAAAAATTCAAACAACAGATGCTGCAGGGGCTGTGGGAAAAGAAGAACACTGTCACACTGCTGGTGGGACTGCAAACTGGTTCAGCCACTATGGAAAGCAGTGTGGAAAAGCCTCAAAAAAATTAAGGATGGAACCACCTTACAACCCAGCTATCCCACTCCTGGGTATTTTCCCAAAAGTTAGAATCAGCATATTATAGCGATGTGGCTTCCTCAATGTTTATAGCAGCTCAATTTACTACAGCTAGACTATGGAACCAACCCAGATGCCCCTCACTTGACGAGTGGATCCAAAAAATTTGGTACATATATACAATGGAATACTACTTGGCCATTAGAGAAGATGATATTATGGCTTTTGAGATGAAATGGATGGAGATGGAAAGAATTATGCTAAGTGAAGTATCCCAATCTCAGACACTCAAGGGCCAAATGGTTTCTTTCATCTGTGGAAGCTAGAATACATGGGGAAGCATTATGTTAGACGGCAAAGTTAATAATAACTTCAAATTGTATGATTCTTTTTGCAACAGGGAGATGACTCCCCAGGATACTTGGAGGCGTAGGCTGGGGGACAGGGTGGGGGGAGGGCTTAGGAAAATCACCTAGGAGACTGGAGGAACCGAATATAGGGAATCATCTCAGAAGGTGATCTCTGTCCTCCACGAGATATCAATTTAACTCAGGAGTTCTTCTGGGGAGAAACAGCAACATGGGGAACCCAAGCTGGGCATCCATGACATGGCATTAGCCCTGGATAACTAAGTATATATTCATTTGTTCTAGAATATTTGATAATGTTTCCCCCTCAATTGTAACTCTATATCATCTAATAAATAATAAATTAAAAAAATAAAACAGAGAGTCAATATGAAAAAAAAATGAGCAGCTAAAAAAAAAAAGAAATGCTTATTTCTGATTCAGGATCTAGGGTGGTGTTTTGGAGGGTGACTCCCAGGTCACATGCCTGCATCCAGCTGGCAAGGGGTGCTGGGAAAGTGAGTTTCGCTGGGAGCGTTCTGTTTTATAAGGCGGGTAGGATTCCCACATTAGAAGGGGCTTCAGATGCTGGGAAGTCCAGAGAATTCAAAAGTGGCCATCACCAAGAGACCCGTGAGCCCTGTGTCCTGCGCACCCGGCCATGGCTGCTGATCCTGAAGCACTCATGAGACATGGAAAAAGATACCTGTCCTTAAGGTGCTTGAGTCAGCTGCGAGTTCCTGATACCTAGGTCCGTCAGTGACAGAGCACTTGCCTAGCATGGGTGAGGCACTGGTTTCAATCCTTAGCACCATTTCAAAATAAATAAAATAAACTAAAAAGTACTCTATTCGTAATTATATATATGTGTGTGTACACACACACATACCACACACACACACACATGAGCTGGGTGTGGTGGCACACACACCTGTAATCCAGTCACTTGGGAGGCTGAGACAGGAGGATCCCAAGTTTCAGACCAGCCTGGGCAACTTAGTGAAACCCTAGCTCAAAATAAAAAACACAAAGGGCTGGGGATGTTGCTCAGTGGTAAGAGCACCCGGCTTCAATCTCCAGTACCACAACAAAGGAACAAAGGAAGGAAAGAAAGAAAGAAAAGAAGGGAGGGAGGGAGGGTGGGAAGGAGACTGCCACCAATCCCCGCAAACCAACCCCCCCGCAAAACAAAATAAAACCAAACAGCGAGAAGGCGAGCTACTCAAGTGGGGGGGGGGAATGTGGGAGAGAAGGCTCTCTATCCTTCTTTAATCCGTATCCTACTGTAGGGGAAATAGTCTTCAAGCAGAAAGCTTACTGTTAATTATTCAATCATCATTGGAATACTTTGAAAGAGATAAACAGGGCCTCAAGATTCCATCCATGGGGATTTAACATGCTCAGGAGCATCCTGGAAGGATTCTCAGAACACAGGGAGGTTTCAGCGGAAGACACTAAAGACGATCATGTGAGCCAAGCCCAGGACCACATAGGCAAAGGTCCTGAAGTGGGAAGGAGCAGATGAGCTCCTTACGGTCCAGGCTGAGTCTATAACAAACGGCTCTGAAGTCTGAACAAGTAAACACATTACACCTTTGTTTCTTACTCTCTTCACGGTCTAAGGTGGGTCAGGTAGCTCATATCCAGGTGATGACTCAGGGCTCTAGGTTCCTACTCATGGTGAAGACAACAGAAGGTAAAATAACATGGCCCACTTCTGCCCACCTCCAATGGCGCACTGCTCATCCCAAGGCCCCATCCCTGGGCCTGGGGAAAGTAGTCTTGCTCAGTGTTCAGGAAGCAGACATGGAGAAACAGAAGTCAGTGACCCTCAGTGGCCCCTGCCACAGGGAGGGGACTAGGCTAGAGACTTGGCCGTCATGTCGGGAGCAGCATCTGTATTCTTTGATAAAAAAGCTTGTCTGCATTTGGCCACAGAGCCAGAAGGTATTAACATAAGCACAGTGACCACTGTGGGCTCCTCTGGGAGGAAGGGGCCACCGTGCCTGGAACACATTTTGCAACATGGCGGCTTTGCGGAGCCATTAGACGGTCAGGTATCTGCCATAGCATGGAGGCTTGGCCTTAGGCACAACTCAGCCTCTCCCTTTCCGCACTCGCTTGGCCTCTGTTATTGCAGCGCTGGTGTCCCCAGGGAGCACAGGGAAGGACTCAGTTTTCAACAGACCAGGCAGGCAACTGCAGAGCTAGGGTTCCAGGGGAAATGTGATCCTAGGGCCATGCCTGGGCTCTGGTTTCTAGCGGGGGTTGGAGGAGCAGGTTGGCAGTGACTGAGCTAGTCAGTGACTTTGGCTGTCCGCTGAAGGGCCCTGGGCTAACGGTGGTCCCTAGAGTACCTGGAATTTGTAATCGGGTGAACCCTGGGTCCAGATCACAGGCCTAGGGTGACCGTGGATTTGGGGGACTTTTTGTCCTATCCCCTTGAACTTTCTTGGGGGTTCCTGGGTTTGCCCTGTAGGTTTCAGGATCTCCCTACCCCTAGTTAGGCAAACACACTGAGCCTTGGGGTTCAGGATGGAGAACGGGGAGTGGTACGGCTCTCAGCCCCTCTTGTCTTCTCTGACAACATCCAAATCTCCAAGTGGGGCACTCCCAGACATCTTTCTGCTGTTTGCAGGATGGGGGCACCTGTGTGGTTTCTCTAACTCCTCCCAGCTGAGAGGTCATTGAGCCTGAGTAGAAAAAGCCATAGTTTTACAACAACATGGTCTGGGTTCAAATCATGACTTTGCCTCTTACCAGTTGGGTGACAATCAAGCTACTTAATCTCTGAATCTGTTTCCTCATCTGTGGAGTGGGAGTGTGTGGAACATAGCACTTGCCTGGCAGAGTCGTGGTGAAGGGTAAATTAGACAACCTGTAGGTGCTCGGTAAATGACAACTATCATTATCGTGTGGGAGAGAACCAGAAGAAGGGGGTACGCGTTGCAGAGAGGCCTTCCCCCAGCACACACGAGTACCTCTCCTGCAGCTGCAGCCAAAAGACACTTGTCAAACCGTGGTGCTCTGCTCACAGTCCCTCGAATACCTCTAACCCAAAGTCAGTGCCAAAGTCTTCAGCAAGGATGCTCCAAGCTCCTCTTCTTCCTGCTCCTCACTTTTCCTTTCTGACCTCATCCGCCTCCACCTTCCCCTTGCTCCATGGGCTGCAGCCACTCTGGGGTCCTTGCTGCTCTTGCCTGCTGCAGTGCCCTCTGCCAGGAAGTACCCTCTCTAGATTTCCTGACTTGCCCTTCACCTCCTCTCATCTTGGCTTGATGCCGTCCTCTCCCTCCCCTGGCCATGCAGTTTGAAAAGGCAGCTTCCCCTACCTCATTGCTCAGCCCTCCTCTCTCCTCCTTGCTTTATTTCCTCCACAGCCTGATTAGCACCTGACACATGCGTTTTGTTGACTATCTCACTGGCTAGAATGTAAGTCCACAAAGGCAGGGAATTTTTGTCCGTTGTGTGTTCACATTCATAGTAATCCCCTGTGCCTAGGCTTAGAAGCAGGTGTTAAGTGTTTGTTGAATGAATAACTGAAAGATTAAAGGTACTCAAGTTCTGGCTGGTGCAGATAAGGGGAGTGGGCCATGGCAGAAAGGACAATGCCACTTTCCTTTTTGCCAAATGAGGGAATGGATAGACTCCCAGGAGACCATGAACTGGTCCACATCACTGATGAGTACCTCTTCTGTACACTTTCCTGGATCAATGTCCCTAGCTTTTTATAGACATTTAAATCGGTAGCCTTCCAGAAGAGCTAAGGCCCCTCCAGGCTCTGACATTTTGTGATTGGCTCATTGTTTTCTAAGATCCTAGGCTAATATTCCATGATTCTTATTCATGCCAGTGGTCCTGGCCCCAGGCAGCGAGGAAGAATCAGTGGCCTTGGCAGAGTCAGTGGGGAGGAGGCAGAGGTGCCTGTGGAGATGGAGAAGCAAAAGAAGCCTTCCATATTACGCTGTTGTTTTCCTTCTTTCATTTGAAAGGAAAGAGATTTAGAGAGGGTATGACAAAATCGAACAATTGTCAACGCTGGAGCCTGAGCTCAGGGGTGTTTATTACAGAGAGCTTTGTACCTTTCTGTATTTCAAAAAACTCCTTTAAAACACAGATTTGGGGGTGGGCATGATAGTAGTAGCTCACCATTAGAAACAGAGGCAGTTTCTGGGGACCTGGAGGACCTACACATTGGGTATTTTTGCAGTGTGTAGGCAGAGGGTATGGCCAGGCCCCAGGGGACCATGCCTGGAGCTGTCAGAGCCCTGCTCCTCCTCGCTATCCCTTCTCAGGTCTGCCTTCCTGGGGAGCAAGGAAAGGCTGAGAGGCCCCGTACTGAGGGTGACGCTAATTCATTAGTGACGCCTCGGCAAGGACTGGGCGCCCGCAGTGCCAGTGTGATTCATCATGATGATTGCCCCGCTGCCAGCCTGCGTGGGCCCGGAACGCCAGCACATTTTACCTTTACCCACTGAGAAGGGCCTGGTGGGGGGCGAAGGTACAGGATCTACTGAGAGCAAGTAAAAGACTGGGGAAACAAGAGAGCTGAGCCTGCATGTTCCGGGCCCAGGGAAGCTGTGCCAGGCTGGTGCCAGAGTGTCGGGGCTCATGTGGGTTGCTGCCTGTGCCCAAGAGGGCTGCTTGGTGCTGGAGTGCCAGCCCCAAGCAGGTGGCGAGGGTGGGCTGGCTGAGTTCCCTCCTCCACAGCGAATGTTCCCTTGCTGAAACTGCTTGGGGGGCAGGGGGTGGGGAGTATTCATGTTCAGCCCGTTAGTCTGGCTGGGTTTTCCTTAACTTTCTGGTCTCTCAGTTGCCCACCTCTTCCAAGTGAGTAGAAGGGAGAGAGTTGGATTGGGGCTTAAGGAGGTCCCAGAGGAGCTTGAATCCCCTCCAGCTGGGGCTGAGAATCCTTGTCCATTTCAGGTCTGGGGTCTCAGCTCTGCTCTTCCTTGGCCTGGGTCCCCTACCTTGGCTCCAGTCCCAACTTCATCTTGGAAGCCTCTTCCAGGATGAGGGTCCGTGGCTGGTTCCTGGCTTGGAACAGTACTTGCTTCTGCATCCCCCAACACCTGTTCACCCCGAAATACCTCTTGTCCAATTACAACTGTGTTGTTCTTCCCTTTCGTTCATTCACCCAACAAATACATAACAATTATTGGAGCAAAAGAAGCCAAGAGGAAAAAAAACCATGCTGAATAATTTCATTTATATGATGCTCAAGAGCAAAACTGCCAATGATGAGAGGGTATGATCACAATTGCCTCTGGCGGGGTGGAAGAGGTTCAAGGGAACTCTGGGTGACCAAATGAGACATGGATGTGTACATTTGTCAAAACGCATCCAATTGTACCCTTAGAATCTGTGCATTTGACTCTAAAGTTTGCCTGTTCTGTTTTCTCTTCCCTTTCTCTTTCTCCATCCTCCTTTTTTTTTTCTAAGAGGGGATCTTACTATCTTGCCCAAATTGGTCTTGAACTCCTGAGCTCAAGCCATCCTCCTGCCTCAGCCTTCTGACTAGCTGAGATTATAGGCATATGCCATCATAGCCAGCTTCCATTTCCTTTTTTTTTTTAAAGAGAGAGAGACAGTGAGAGAGACAGAGAAAGAGAGAAACAACTTTATTTAGTTTTTCACATGGCCTTCGTTGCTCCAGTACTCAGTTGTGTACGTGGTGCTGGGGTTTGAACCCGGGTCCTCGTGCTTGACAGGCAAGCGCCGAAACCGCTGAGCCACTGCTCCAGCCCAGCTTCTGTTTCCTTAAATGTTAAAACATTTTTACAGCAGTGGGCAAGGCTGTGGGGTAGGTTGGAGGGCAGGGTGCTGCCCTGAGATCTGTACATTGTCAGTATACTAGTGTCACAGCAGCCAGGTTCAAGAGCAGGCAGGACAGAGAAGGCATGGAACCTGTAGACTCTGCTCCTCACTGTGTGACCTTGAGCAGCTTGCTTGCTTCCCTTGGGATTAATAGTACCTTCCTGGTAGTTTTGCACCTAGAATCAGAGGTTCTGTTTGGGGGGGCGGGGTTAGTTTGGAGTGATCACTGTTCCATTTATTGGCAGTAGTGAACAGTTAAAAGCCCAGGCTCTTATGTCACGCTGCTTCACTTCAAATCTTGGTAGCTCAACCAGCTGGGTGACCCAGGGCGAGTCACCTAGCTGAGTCAACCAGCTTAAGTCAAACTTCTCTGAGCCTCAGTTTCTCCATCTTTAGAATTGGGGTAATGGCTGTGGCAAGGATTCAATACAACGCTTTTATCATAGCGCTGGGTACAAGGTAGCCTCGCAGGAAATTGGAACTCTCGTGTCTGCCAGGAGTTCTGGCAGGAGGGCTCCCCGTGGGAGGGGAGAAGGCAGGGTCAAAGGCTGTTGATGCGAGCAGTGCGGCTCTTGTTGGTGGCTCTCAAAGGCGTTCACCTGTCGCAGTCCTCTGACCACCGCAGCCACACGCAGACCTTGGGCATCGACCGAGGCAGGGATTAGGGTGTGAGGGCACTAATGACGAAGCTAGGGCAATGCACTGTACGGAGCGGGGGCGGGGTCAAGCCGTGAGTTCCCGCAAACCCTCAGATGCGAAAAGGGACCGAAAGCAACTCCGTTCCGAGTTACTATCCTGAAGTGACCCCACAGGGAGGCTGGTTGCACGTCGATGGACGTGAGTGGCCAGCAGTGACCGCGCCTCACTGTCCCTCCTCGAGAGCTCTTTGTTAGGAGCCCTGGGTGTCGCGCTGTCCTTTCCTTGGTCCCGGGTTTCTTTCTTCAGGACCTGTGGCCCCGGAGAGTACAAAACATCGCTCCAAACAGCTCATTGTGGCCGCAGGTGTAGACAGCGTTGGACGTCGGCACAGCACTAGACTTGCTGAGACCGAATCCTTGGCTGGCACCCGCTCCAGGGTGGGAGGGATTGGCTGGCAGGGGGCGGGCTCGGGCGCCCGGACCCCAGTCGGGTGGCGCCTTGGCCCCGCCCTTCCCCGCCCTCCCTCCGCCTCATTGGCAGCCAGACGCGCGTCGGGGGTTGCCAGGGCGACGGGTCGCTAAGCTGCGAGTCAGTGCGAACTCTAGCCAGTCGGCCTCTGGCGGAGGCAGCGGGGGAGGCTGGAGGGCGGGCGGCGGAGCTAGGCGCGCGGCCCCCAGCGGGCGCCTCCTCCCGGCCCGGCACGGCCCCCCTCCCGGCGCAGGGGCAGGCCGGGGCGGGGGGCCCCGAAGCCGGCGCGGTCCCGGCCCCGTCGGGGCGGCCGGGGGGCGGCCGGGGCGGGGCGATGCCGGGCGGTGGTGGTGGCGGCGGCCCCGGCCGGGGCCCGTGACGATGGGCATCGCGGAGTCCACCCCGGATGAGCTGCCGTCGGACGCGGAGGAGCAGCTGCGCAGCGGCGAGCAACAGCTGGAGTTGAGCGGGCGGCGGCTGCGGCGGCTGCCCAGTGCCGTGTGCGCGCTGAGCCGCCTGCAGAAGCTGTACGTGAGCGGCACCGGGCTGCGCGAGCTGCCCGAAGAGATCGAGGAACTGCGCGAGCTGCGCATCCTGGCGCTCGATTTCAACAAACTCGAGCGCCTGCCCGACGGCCTGTGTCGCCTGCCGCGCCTCACGCGCCTCTACCTGGGCAGCAACCGGCTGTTGGCGCTGCCCGCCGAATTCGCGCAGCTGCAGAGCCTTCGCTGTCTCTGGATTGAAGGCAACTTCCTGCGGCGTTTTCCGCGGCCGCTGCTGCGCCTAGTGGCGCTGCAATCGCTGCAGATGGGCGACAACCGGCTGCGCGCGCTGCCCGCGGAGCTGCCGCGCATGACGGGCTTGCGCGGCCTCTGGCTCTACGGCAACCGCTTCGAGGAGTTCCCGCCAGCGCTGCTGCGCATGGGCCGCCTGCATATCCTCGACCTCGACCGAAACCGCCTGGGCGGCTTTCCCGACTTACACCCGCTGCGGGCGCTGCGCGTCTTCTCCTACGACCACAACCCGGTCACCGGACCCCCGCGCGTCGCGGACACCGTCTTCCTCGTTGGCGAGGGCGCGGTGGAGCGCATGGCCGAGCGCGATGAGCCTACTCCACGGCCGTTGCCCCGGCGCCCAGCACGGGCCTTTGAGGATGAAGAGGAAGAAGACCTGCTCATTGGGGGAGCTGGCTCCCGGGCCCTGGGGAACCCGGGGGGCAGCCTCCGTGCCCTGGAAGCCCCTCCAGGACTGGGGACCTGAACCTCTGCGCTGGGTGATGGACTTCGGCCACTGTGAGAGGAGGGCCTCTGGAAGACTGTGGCTACCTGGGTCGGTGGCACGGGTGGGCACCTGCTTGGGACAGTGGAGAAGCCTTTTTGGGCTAGCTGCTGGGGACAGGCAGTCCTGGAGGCCATCTTCAGACATTCCTGGGAGTAAGAAGACTGCCCCCTCGTGGATCTCCGAGCAGTCTTCAGACCTAGAAGTTTTGGGCTGTCTCCTCCCCCATAGGGCCACTGACATTAAAACAGAGGTGTCAATTTCCTCCTGGAACCAGGGTCACCACTGTCCACAGAATCATCACCAGTCACTGAATCTTGATGCCCAGAGCACCTACCACCTTCCTCCTGGGGTTTGGATCTCCTAGGCCCACCTTTTCTGGTGTCAGAGCTGCTACCTCTGGGGTGAACTGTGTAGGATAGAACTGGGAGTCCTAGCCTGTGCCCAGGATAGAAGTAGGGGACAGATGGGGCCTAAGGCCACATCTCACCAGGGCTCCTCATGCATAGCTCCCTCCTCAGGCCCCCTAATATTTGTATGGGGCCCAGAATGTAGGGTTTCCTACCCCACCTTTCATTCTGGTCTCTTCCCAGCATGTGCCTGGACTCTTCCTGGGCAAAGAGAGCTCTCCCTCCCTTCCCCTCAGCCTGAGCCTTCAACTGTCAAATTTGAAAAGAAGCCACTGTGCCTCCAGGGCCTCCTGCACTGAAGAGAGGGGCTCTGTGCTCTGGGAAGCTGCTCCAGGCCTCTGCTACTGCCTGCACTCTCCATTCCCTTAAATGGGCACAGCCAGTGTGGCTGGCACAGCATGGGGCACGGGATGGGCACCGTGTGCCTCCACTTCGTCACCAGGGACAGCCTCAAGGGGGTGAGGAGACGGGCCATGCTCTGCAATTCCCAGGGCCAGATCTTTCCCATCCAAGCAATAACAGGAGGAGGGGGCCAAGGCCAAGGACACTCAGGGACACTGTCAGGGGCAGTGGCCCCATACGATAGTGTTTTCTTTAGGAAGAAAAAAAACTGGCTGTAAACATAAATTATATTTCTTGGAGAAAGAATGTGCATTTCCCACATGCCTATTTATTTATAAGCCCTGGGAGCAGCAGGTCCCAGTGCCTTGGGCACACTGCCCCCATCCACGCGCCCTAGCTGTGTGTCAGGCCGATCCTGGCAGAAAGTTGTGTCCTGCCTGTCTGGGGAATAGCTGTTCAGACACAAGAGGCTGGTTTCCTGCTGTCTTTGGTGTCTTACTGCCTTTTCCCAGCTTGCCCCCTCTCTCAGTTTGGTTGTTGAATTTTCTGCAGCTTAATTCTCAAATTCCTGATTCTTGGATTTTTTTGAATCTCCCACCAGTGGGTCTGTCTTTTCTGTACCCTTTCACTGGTGCTTCCCTCCTGCTCTACTTTGCCTCCCTCTTGCTCCATTTGCCTCTTCCTCTCTCTCTCCCCCATACTCTTCCTTTTGCTCAGTTTTGGCAATACGCTCTCTGCTCATTGTTCGGAGGGGGGAAATATTTGAAGAAAGGAAGAAAATTGTAAGCCCTCAAGCCTACAAGCCCATCTCCCATGAGAAGATCCTGCGGGCCTCCATCACCATGGCAATAAGGGCTGATGTCATATGGGGCCAAAAGGTCAGACCCTGCCCAGCAGCTTGGCTGGCACACTGACTGGGCTGGGCTCTGGTTAAGGAGGAGGCTGGGCCTGCAGCTGGAGCAGTTAGCTTGCAAGTGAGTGACAGCCAGGAGTGGATAGAAAGAGGAGGAGAGGTGGAAAGATCAGAGGAAGAGGGGTCTGAGTGTTCACTGCTACCTTGTCCCTGCTGAGGTTCTTTCAGGGCCAGTGAACATTCTGGGGTCCGGGAACATGGAGGAAGGCATTTTGGGGGGTGGGTCAGGAGAATCACTCAGGTGGGGTGGGATCTGTCCTCTTGACCTATGACTTGCCTTCCCCATAGGGGAAATTCCCTGGGCCTGGAATCAGGGTTTCAGTCCCAGTTTTGCTATAGACGAAGTGATCTGAAGTGGTGGCCCCCCTGGAACTCTGTTTCTCCATCTGTGCAGAAGGAATTTGGTTTATGTAGAGCTGATGGTACAGCTCAGTGCTCCATGCATCCTTGAGTTTATCTACCTTCCTTTCATGGAGAATTACCTTGCGTTTCCTTTCTGACTCTGGTCTGTTTCCTTGAACTTCCTTCCCACTGAGCCCCCACCCTCTACATTAGAGCAAAGGCCCTGCGATAGGTTCCCCTGGGCTATCCCAAGGCACACAGAGTCCTTTTTGCCTTGCAGCCTGTCCATGGCTGTTTGCCAGCCAAACAGGGTCTGCTAGGCTATTTCTTCCTGCAAGAGAGGAGACATTGTCAGGACCTGGTTTGCTAGTTCACAGCTCCTCTTGGTATGGAGAGAGCACTGTAGGAGGGGTCCTAGCACCCCCATTCCCACCCACAACTTCCTTTCACTTCCACCTTGACCTCTGGGGAGCAGGAAGAAGCGAGAGGTGAAGGGTACCTGTAACCACAGCAAGCTGTGTCTGTGGTTCCCCAGTTTTCCTGGCACAGTCAGAGGTGGGGCGGGGAAGGGGTGCAGGGTAGGAAAGCCCTGAAGAATTGTGTTTGTGCGAGGGATGCAGAGGAAGAGGTCAAGGGCTTAGAGCAGGAAGGCATTTGGCCTTGGGAACTATGATGAGAGAAGATCAGGGGAGGTGGCAGAAACAGGTCCAGGAGGGCAAGTGACTTGCCCATCAACAGTATATGGACTCCTAGCCCAGTGCTCATTCTACACCATGGAAGAGCTGCCCTGTCCTTGGTTGGCAGTCAGGTCTGAGTGGAATGGATGAGTCTGTCCCCACCCCCCACCTCACCCCCCGCCACTGCCCCATCTCTTCAGACAAGCAGGCTTCCTGGGCAGCAGAGCAGCAGAGATTAGGGGCGAGAAGTTCCTTTCCCAGTTTTGTAATGCCATTCCCTGTCCCCTTCCCCAGCAGCTTGGGAAAGGGGGAACAGCAGGGTACCTGGGAGCCCCAGGTCCTGCCTCTAATGCCACCAGCTGGCTTTCTCAACCATCTGTCCCAAAGCTTCCTCAAGACACCCGGGCACTTGTTCTGCAGATGAACATTTATTAGCACGTCCAGGCGTGCCACATAGAACATGTGTTCAGACAGGGGTCTCTCTGCCCAGGGGGCTCACAATCTAAACAAGACACATCACACACACATATACACACACATGCACACACACATGCATGGGACAGAGACATGGGGAGTGGGGTATCTTCACGAGAAACATGTTCAGGGGAGCCACGGACTGGGGCATACAGCGTGTTCGAATGT